>CANYCX010286057.1:0-11276 GCA_948193385.1 Breynia disticha f. nivosa
GGCACTCCACCGATCCGTAACTCATAGCCCCCAAGCGAAGTTCCCCTGGCTTGGCTTGAGTGCTATCCGCTTCATACAATGCTGGCTGAGTCGATGGCCCGATGTACCCGTGGGCACGAGCGACGAGCTTTGCCCCTGGCGGAGTCAGGGCCTTAGGTGCCTCTTCTCTTTTATGCGGGGTTTGGTACACAGGAGTGGCCACCTGCTTCCCTTTATCTCCAGTTTCCACATCAACCTTAGTCTCTTGTCCCATAACCGTTTCTGTCTTTCCTTCTGTGTCTAAAGAAATAACAACATGTGGCTGGGCAATGAAGTCCGGCCTTTTTTAGGCCTAGACTTCTTCACTCGCGTGTACTTTTGCGGCATGCCCTTAGGCCGCTTTTTGGCCAGAACCATCTCACAGCATCGCGACAAGTCCTGTGTGATCTGAGCCATTGAGCTGGCAAGGGATTGTGTTAGAGCTTAGGTCATCACCTGTGTTGCCAGACCCATCTGTTGCTGCATCATCATGACAACTCAGTGATCAGTGCCTTGTTTTCTGACTCCTGATCCTTGGGCTGCCCCATAGGCTGGCATATGCATCATTGTGGAGCTATGCGTCTCCCCCACATCCTTGGCATCGGCTTCTCTATTCCTTGTCACTACCATTGTCAAAAAATGTCCCACCGACCGCGTGCCAAATTGTTTGCCTCAATCAAAATGGCGACAAACATCGCCCGTTCCTAACAACGCAAGTACAAACGGTGTTAGAAAAATTAATTATGAGCGTGCTAGGAATTTAACGTTGTTCCAAAAGAAAAACAAATAAAGTGCGCGAAATTTGAATTTTGAAAATCAAACAATTGCAATTTGAGAAAATTAGGACGATCTTTTCCCAATGGTCCTTGACTCAATAGATTCAAATCGTCAATTTGACAATTAATAAAACAAACAAGAAATGAGAAAACGATTAAAATCGAAAATTGCTAAGAAAATAAGAAAATGTCACTGGTTACAATATGAAGCTAATTAGTTGTTGTTTTTTCTCAGTGTTGAACCGTGCCTTTTTTCCTGGATCATCTTCATACTTATGGTTCTATCTTCCTCTAGGCAACAAATCAATTAAGGCTCTTAATTTTGTCTCCTTTCCTTTTTGATTCAATCAAATATGTCCTGGCAACAGTTTCCTTTCTTGTTCCAAATAATCCCACCAATTAGTCCACAAATCTGCACGTTGACCTTCTCGACAAATGTCCATAACCTTGGTGTATGGGCTTGGTATCATCGTGGGTCCTCCTTCATTGCCACATACAGACTTGCATAATTTTGGGTCAAACAAATGGGAAAGGCTAGTATTAACCTATTGATGTGGACTAAGATGAATGAGTTTTAATGTAAAGATGTTTTTAATAATTATTAAAGACTCAAAACGTGAAAAAAGATTTTGAGATAGTTTTGGAGAATCAAGCTTAAAATTTTGAATTTAAGGTAAGTGTATGTTCTAATACTTACCTAGCTATCGATCGTATCTTATATTGTTAAGCATATTTAATAATGTTACATTGTGTGAAATTATAAATGTAAAATATAAATAATGAATTGGATGAATACATGTTAAAATCAATTAGTTGTGATTTAGCTTATACATAATTTGAATTGATGGAGTACATTTTGGATTTTGGTGTATCTATTTTGTTGTGATGATTCTGAGGCTAACTAATGATGAGGTTGATTGTTAACTACGTGAAATTTGTGTATATATTAAGTATTTGGTTGTGATTCAATGGAATTGATGATGATTGTGGAAATGTGAGTGTAGTGATTTGTTGAAATGACTGTTGATGTAGAATGTTTATGTTCGAAGTGATGATGAAGGAATTGTATTGTAAGTGTTGAGAATGTTGGAAATGAGTTTTGATAATGATTGGTGGCATGAGTATGATTGGCTGTATGGCATATGAATGCATTCACGTACATTTCATCATGCTACACAATGAATTTGAGGCTACAAAGAAGCATAGTCACATAGAAGTGAGAAAGGAGCATAGCTCACATTGGTTTTCTTCACTCAATATTTGTGTAGCTCACTTTCTCTATTACTTTGCTTTGTTTTCACATTGGTTTTCTTCTCTTTTTTACTTTTTATTTTTTTTCGAACAAGAAAATAATCAGATAATGGTCAGATATGTTCATATATGTTTATGTATGTTCTTTATATATTTTCATAATTTTTGTTTTGAACACATATAGATTTCATTGAATCTTGCTTAGAAGCTTAACTAAAATTGAACATCATTGAATATTTATAAAATCATCATTTTGAGTATGATTTTTAATTGTTGTGTTTTAATGTCATTATTTTTTAATGCATACGAACATCAGTGAACATTTTAATTAAGATTAATGATTTGATTTAATATTTTTTTCATAACTTCATTATTTTGAACGCTGATTAATATCATTGAACATTTATATGCTAATCAATATTTGATTAGTTTGACTTCTTTATCGTTGTGTCTTTATGTCCTTGTTTTAAACATGGATGAACATGATTGAACATTTTTCAAAGCATTGATGATCATAAAATGTTCAACGATGATCATCTGAATTTTTAGTATTTTTTTTCAAACCTTTGTTGTTTCAACGCTAATGAACATCATTGAACCCTTATAGAATCATCAATGTTTGAACAATTTGATTTTTTATTGTTATGTTTTTATGTCGTTGTTTTGAATATGAATGAACATCATTGAATATTTTATCAAATCATTGATGATAATTAAAATGTTCAACGATGTTCATTTATACTCAAAACAACACAGTTCTGAAAATATATGTATAACATATCTGAACATTAACTAATTGTTATTTTTTTCAAAAAGAGAATAAAAAGGGAGAAAAAAAAAAAGAGCGAGAAGGGAAAATTAACATGGAAAAAAGAAAAAAAATATGGAGAAAATAAACCTCACTGCTATTGAGTGAATTAAAAAATAATAGTAATTAATTTTGAGAGAGAAAAAAATCAATTAATATTAGTTAACATGCATGTGAAATTATTAAATTTTGGTGAGAAAATGCCCATATTTAATAAGAGTGAGCATTTTTGCATATATAAAAATATGATTTGGGCATTGTTGATTGACAAACACAAGAATCAAGCCTTCTTAATCATAATTTCCTTAACCATTGTTAAAAAAAAAAAAAAGGAGAATCTGGCAAAGATGTTTTGTTCAGAAAAGAAGACATGTACCAGATTCTCAGAAGTTGCTTGTAAACTTCATCAGCAGAATCCAGTTTAAGAGTGAAGTCGAATTGAATTGAGGAAGGCAAGGATGACATAACATCATTTGTTGTTTATTGTATGGCTACAAAACATGGTTAATGATTCAATCGTGAGTGGTTTCCTTCTTCTTCAGACATCCATGTGAATAGAATTCCCATCTTTTCCTGTCAAAACAAAACATGGTCCCAACTCTGAATCTCACTCATTTCACTGTATCACTCAAGGCATATTATGCCATCACACATCAATAATGGTCGAGTAACCACAGCAATAATTGTTTAACTTTGTGGATTGATGAAATATGGGTTTGGAATTACCAGAAAAAGATAGTCCAAAGGTTTCTGAAATGCTGGTGTGGTCTTCTATGGTCTCCTTCACTCTGGTAAGCAGCAGAATCATAGGCATGGGCTCACACATGTTTCCACAACCCCTCCAATAATTCACTTCCTCTCTCTCTCTTTTTCACATATCAATCTCCATTGTTTTTTAATATATATATATATATATATATATTTGCTCCTTCACATCTCTCTCATTCTCACTAACAAGTTAGGGCATTCAACTAGAAGATGAAAGTTCCAAATCTTATTTTCTTAAGTCTCTTGGTAACTTCTCTTTATGTATTTTCACAAAACATTGACTCTTCATTGTTGCCATCATCAACCTCATCATCATCGACTTCTTCAATGGTTCTACTCTTAGGACGACGATGCTTGGAAGAGAGAGTCCCGATACTTGCGGTTGAGAAATGGGTGAGTCATCCATGTCCAGTATTTCCATTTGATGTAAAAAACATAAACAGTGACCCATCAAAGCAACGGCTATTAAGTGGAATTTCAGTAACCGTAACTAAATCAGTATAAGCTCTGTTGTTTGTGGCTGCAGGTACCCAAAGAGAGGAAAATCCAGGAGAAATCTGAGGAGCATGAATATGAAAGCAGCACTGATCATTTGGATGAATTTGTTTACCACATTGATTACCATGGTGTCACTACTCATCCAACTCCAACTCCAAAGCATCCTGCACCATAATATGAACTTAGAAAAAAAACACCACGTCCATTTCTTCCTTATCCATCATAGAACAATAAGAAAGTTATATAGAAGTAAGAAAAATAGAAGGTGATATACCTATCGAGCAGAAGAATTTGCTCAAACTTTTCTGTTCATAAAATGTCTCGGTTTTGTGTATTTGTCTGCTCAACATATTCACGAAAGGTTTCCCTACTTTGTCCTGTCAAGGTTAATAAATCCAATAATGAACGTGAAGGCCCTATAAGTTCTATGAGGAGTTCCATTAATTTGCACAAGCAAACAAAACCAGAATGAGCCATGTTGAAGAATATTGAAATCAATTCCCCTGCAGTGAAAGCATTCCGTTGGTATACTGCTTCCTGGTTTTCTTATACATTTCCATTACCGTTTTGTAACTGTGGACAACATCTTCAAGCGAAACCTCACGACAGAACTTAGACTTGATATGCATGAATGCTGCTTCTGCTTGATGCTTCTGTTCAATATATAGTGGCAATAAGTTTTTAATTGTATCAAGTGTGTCCCAGTTGTGCTCTTTAAAGAGTACCCGAAGCCACCTCATTCGCTGAAAGGGGTCTTCTTTTCCAATAGTTCTTTCTAATCTGCTTAAGATATCAAAGAAGCCAGAGCTTCTATCAATTTTTTCAACAACATCGTCAAAAATATTTTTCTGGCATAAATAAAGCCAATCAGACTTATCCAATGGGATAGTCATTCCAGCAACCAAGCATGCTTTTCTAAAGGTAGGATCAGAAGCACCAATGATCTCAACCGCCGCATGCAACATATTCACAGACATGACAAGCATCGATTCAGGCAATGACTTAATCAATGTATCATGCGGCGTTATTTTGGTCTGGCTCCAATAAAAGACAGCAACATGCGCAAATCCTTCCCACCTGCAATAATTAGGGAATTGCTAAGCGACTGCATAATCACTGTGAATTGTACCATACTTTCTGGTTCCAATAAAATCAACTTCATGACTCCAGCTTATGCCCATCCTTTCTGTCAACCTTCAATTTTGGGTTCTAATTAGATGGGACATCTAGTAAACAGCAAACAACAACAAACTTGACGTAAATTTGACAAATCATATAAATAACAGATACTGCCAGAGTTCATTTGCCAAAGTTTAATTTTTCTACCAGCATCATGAAAAGTGTTGCCATACGGCTGCTTGAAGCGGACTTTTTATTGAAATTCCAAAAAATTAGCAGATAAAAAAGAGAAATATATTCAATATATTAGCCTCATTCTCCGAGTTATTTAAGCTTGATGCTCATTATAAAATATAAATTCATAAATCATTAAATTGTTTAGAGGTCGTCATTCTAGAGACATTGACCAAAATGATGTCCCTATCCCAGAGACACATTTTCATTGCTATAAAATATTGTCAGGAGCCTGGGCCATTTCACATGTGCTGTTGTGTTTTTCAGACTGATGAAATTTTTGCAAGTCTATATATATATATATAGGGAATTAATATATAATAAAAAAAGGCAAGAGGTCGAATCCATGACCTTCAGCCAGATAAAAGCTGGAATTAAGAGGCAATTAACATATGAACAATTAATGCTCAAATGTGTTCATCTTTATAGTCAAAATCACATTGGACAGAAACCTCACAATCACGTGCCAAGCATGGCAATTGAAGCACTAGTTTTCCGATTTTTGTTTATTTTATATCATCTCATTAATAAGGCTGACAGTTTTATCTAAAACTATAAATAATTATAAGATTGGTCTT
Organism: Breynia disticha f. nivosa; assembly: GCA_948193385.1. Taxonomy (NCBI): domain Eukaryota; kingdom Viridiplantae; phylum Streptophyta; class Magnoliopsida; order Malpighiales; family Phyllanthaceae; genus Breynia; species Breynia disticha. The sequence goes on from CANYCX010286057.1 coordinate 6,051, forward strand.
AGATAACAGAAAAATTGAAGTGGAACACTGATAAGCCACAATTGATGGCAACAAAACTGGTCCTAGCTAACCACCATTTGAAAGTTGATAATAATAAAATATAATGATTCATTGATGTTGACTAAAAAAGATTTCAACTATACACCGATAGACAGACAATCTCTTCTGATATCGACAGATTAGAGAAGAAAAAAGAAGCAAAACTATTGAGTTGAGCAAAAGAGTGTAAGCAGATTACTGTAGGCAGGTTACTGTAAGTGAAAGAAGGGAGAGTAAAAAAGAAAATTTAAGAAAAATTACAATTTTAAACAAGACAACCCAGAAAAGAGACCTGATTTTATCAGCAAAAACATCACATGTCTATGAAAGCACATTCCAGGAGATTAAGTTGTTTTAGGTTGACATGCTCTTGTTAGTAATGATCACTCTGCCAGATACAAACTTCTGAAAACAAAAAGGGGTTAACAAACTGTGCCATTCCTTCATATAACATGATTATGCCAACCAACCTGGGATCATGTTGGGAAAAGATAGCAAACGAGGAAGAATGTTTAAAAACTATGAGGTCTCAAGGATATTACAGAGGACATCTTCAGAAAAAAAAATAAATAAATAAAACAAACGAAAAGTTGTGGGTATTTTTAACAGAATAATTTACTAGTCATATACCCATAATCCCTAATAAATCATGAAAAATTAAGTTGTAATGAAGAATCTTAATCCTAAATTAACAGGGTAGCTTCTTTCTAGAAAAGGACTTCATTTCTCGTCCTGAACAGTGGCCACTGAACATGATACTACATGTTCATGTATGCATGACCAATGGATGGACTAGCATGTCTCTTCTAAAGTCTTCATCTAAAATATCTTATTGACATAATTATATTCAAGAAAACAACTGCCAGGTTCATATAACAGATCGGCTATAAGCTATGAACGTCTTGGTACATGCACAATGTGATACGCTAAGGAGGACCACATGTTTGATCACTAAACGGACCTGAAGTGAAATACTAGCACAATTAATCAAACGATCAGATTTTTCAATTAACTTGATTTATCTAGCAGATCGAGAATAAAAAAATACGACAGAAGCTATTTAATGATAGCTATAGATTCTACTAAAAACAAATAGGAAATTTGCAGGGCCTACAGGTTTAAAATCTATAGGCTGGAAGAGAATCAAAAACCAAATTTATTCAAATTAAAAAATATGTATAGGCTCATGGTTCTTCTAACGTTTTTTTGTTCTTATGTCTAAAAGTATCACAAGACTCATAAAAAAAAGTTCAAGAATTTTGTTTCATTCATGCAGTGCACACCATCTGTCCACATGTGAAATTATGTATGTGCCTTGCACGTGTGTGAGATAAGCAGTGAATTGTACTTACTCAAATGGAGGTTCAACTTCAACGCCAAATGTCAAATGCAAAGAAAACTTGGCTAAATCATCGGAGCGACCGCTTTTAGTACAAGCCTCATGTGAAAAGCCTCTTGGAATATACAATATATCGCCTTCCATTAAAAAGAACTTTCTACATCCAGCAGACAAGCTCTCAAATTCAGGATCCTGTCCAGTATGAATGGCATCATACAAGCGAGGTAGCTGCAAATTTTGTGGCAAAAAAATTGTCCATTCTTTAGTTCCAAAGAGTTGGCACACAAACACACAATGATCGTCATAATGACAAGCCAAGCCTTGAGAATTAGGTGGTGTCAAGTACATGTTTGCACCTACTGACGGCAGACCAAACAAAGAAGCCAAAGCATCTGCAATTGAAGCAATACTTGCAAAACGGAACTCCATCCCACGCACAGCAATAGTATAACCTTCTTTAAATGCTTCTTCACATTTTGTAATATCGGCAAGTGAGAAAGAATGAGTAGGCTTGAAGAAGCATTTGTTAGAATTCTCACTAAAGAAATGCACCTCTCTTTTAAGCCGCTTGTCTGTTCTCAATACCCTTATGTCCTGTTGGTAGACTATTGGACAACCTAATTCATTTCTCATCTCCTCGAGGAAAGTTAATATGTCCATTTCATCAGAAGCAATAGGTAGACAAGAAATGAAACTTTGAAGCATGGGAGAAATGAATGTCAAGTCCATTTCGTTACAGTTAATGGACTGTGCAAATGAACTAAATATGTCATCCTCATCGATCAAGGACCCAGAATTCCTAAGGAGAACAGGCCAAGCTTCCCAATGCTGCAATATGAAGGTTGAGAAACCAAGTTCTGTCAAATTAAATATCCTTCTTTCAATGGCAGATGGAAAAGTAACTGAGTACTGATCTACATTCATGGATAGTCTAAAAATGCTTTCTGCAAGATCACGCATTCTAACATTGCATAAACAGAAACAATCCTCTATGCTTGAGGCCTCAGCATTAACAAGTAATAACTTGTAGCGTTCTTTTCCCCACAATCTTTTCAGCAAAACTAAAAATATCCTTGAAAGCTTTTCAGGGATCTTTTCCAAATGTTCAATGTCACAAGAGACAATCAAAGTTAACGCAGCTTGAAGAAGTGAAATAGCAATTCCATCTTTTTTACTTGGTACTTCAAGATATGAAACACTTCCCTTGTCCTTGATGCATGAAGAAAAAGTTGAAGGTGTAGAGACTTGAAGGAAAGCAAACCTAATGCATATTAAGTCATTATACATGCACAAGTTCAAAACCTAATGTGGCAGCGTTTGAAATATACATTGCATATGATCGAAGAACAAATATTAAAACCAACAGTGACGGTTGTATTTTCATCCCAACTCTTCAATTTTGAGATATGGCTTCCGCGTGCACAAAATTCCAATATATTACCATCCAGAATGTTCATTCTCTTCAAGACTTTTGTATTCATTGATTATTAACTATTGCCACAAACAATGCTAAAATTTTGTATATGTTCTATGTGCTTCCGATTAAGAGGTAATGAAGTTATTCTTTTATCCTACAAAGTCTTCAAATCAACTTATTGAAATGTACAAACAGTGCAATGATTTTGGGTCTGGTTTATGCATCTACGCAACAATGTAAGTATTAAGTAGAAGTTCAGTGAAATTTTTCCTTATGTGCACAGATGCCAAGCTAAGCTCAAGGGTTTAAACACATGTTAAAGGGTGTCAGCTAGTGCTAAATGAAATTGAGGAAATAATTATGCAACATCAGCACACAAAGAGGCAGTTGTATTCACAATTTTACCACGTAGAAGACGAAAAGTAGAATGAAAATACGGAAAATGAAACGCATACTCACATAAGTCTGTGGAGAGCAGAGAAGTGAAGTAAGGTGCGGCGTCCAAAAGAAGTAGTGGAGATATCCAAAATTGCATTACAAGCAGCCAGTAAAAGTCTCCTATTGGAGCTTCCAAGCAACGAAATCAAAGCCTTTAATGTCTCCTCATCGCTGCAAATGGCCTCATTCATTTCTACGGTTGTAAGTGCAGATGCCCCCAAAACCTCGGCGGTTGCACGCGCAATTCCACCCCGTCTGCAAATTGAGGAGATGGGTTTTTAGCAAAGAGAATGAAGAGGCAAGTGTTGGAATAATTAGATATACCTGGAGTGGAGAAGAGAAGGGAACAAAGAGAGGAAAGGAAGAAGAAAGGGATGTTGAGAATTGGAGAGGAGAGATCGGTGGAAGTGATGTAAGCATTGTAGAATTAAGGATTTGGGAATTGGAGGGGAAGTGAAAATGGCGGCAAGAACGAGAGGAAAGATGGAGTTGTGGGGAATGTGAAGAGAGAGAGAAGAGTGAGAATGCTTAGACTTCCTTTTTCGGTTGATATCCATTTCTTTGGATTTGTCGGAGGAGGAAGAAGCTGACTTCTTTTAAGCACAGAGACGGAAAGTGAACAAATAAAACACAGAAGGAGACAACTAATTTTAGCACCGGCAAGTTGCCTCGTTGTTTGGCAAATTTAAAAATATTTTTTTAATGTTGAAATAATAATTTATTGACCTTTGAGTTTATCAAATAAAAATAATTAAAAAATTTAATTATTATTTATTTGATAGGAAATTAAGTTGAAGAATATTTAGTTTAAGAACTAAAATATAAATACGAGGAAAAAGTAACTTATTGACTAAATAGTTCTTCTCTCTCTATATATACACCATCGACTTCATATTTTACACCATCTCTCTCACAAAATAATAAACACAAAATTAGATTTCCTTTGTGGAGATTTTAGAATGTTGATTCTAAGATCCTCTCTCCGCAATTAAAATGATAGGAATTCTCAGGTGCAAGATTAGATGTGAAACATTGCTTGTACCACAACGTTTTTATAAACATTGCTTGTACCACAACGTTCTTACGCCTGTAGATATGAGCAATCCCTCAACATCGTAACATTTTCATTATGCTGTTATAAAACGGATTATGAGATCAGAATTTCTATTCGTTTTATTTATCACTTTAATTAATTATGTGTTAATTAATTATTTTATATATGTATGTGTGAGTTATATATTGATTTCTTTTATTGGTATTAGAGCCAAAAGACTCTTATTTTTGTAGAATTAATTTTCTAAATTGTTAAGGATAATAATAATAATATCGAATCGCTGATTTTATTGTGTATATTTGTCGTTGACATTAGATTGAAACCTTAGACCTGTGACCCCAAAATTCAAATACCACTTACGTAATCTTCCCTCCTATAAGTGATATTCAAATTCCGGAAATCAAGTTTTTTCTAAGGTATATTTATAACAATAATAGAAAATATAAATTTAAGAACTTTTAAATCAATCCACAATTTTATAATTATATAATTATACAACTTATTTTACAAAATGATTTCCAGGTTAATCAAGACACAAGAATCCTGTTGAATTCATTTAAAAAAAATAACCTGGTCAAATACATGTAATAGAAAATGTGCATAGTCATGTACAAATCTTAAAAACCTAAACCACAAATATGTGTTGCACACCTCGATCCTTCTTTAGCAAGATCTTCCAAAAATCCAAGCAAAACGTAATCCTTTATCTCCTTAAACTGTAACCTGATCAATTTTCTGCCGAGCGTTGCAGGCAATAAATTGCGTAAGTCATAAGACTTAGTAAGTAACCTAACCAACACTTGGTCAGCTTCATTCAACATGCAATAAAATAAAATACCCATATCATTTTATTTCAAATTATCAATGTTTCCAAGGTATAGAATAAAGTTATAAAGTTAGAATTTATAAAATCACACTAAATTCTATACCCAAGAACAA
>CANYCX010286292.1:0-14152 GCA_948193385.1 Breynia disticha f. nivosa
CACAACAATCCATACAGTCAAAGCTATAATCCGGGATGGAGGAATCATCCTAATTTTTCTTGGGGAGGAGCAAGGCCAAATCAACCTCCAGGTTTCCAACAACCTATAGGTTTCCAACAGCAATCAAGGCCTCAACAACCACAAGCTCCTCCAGCAGAGCGAAAATCAAATCTAGAAGACATTCTGTCAAAGTTCATTCAAGCAACTGACACGCGTTTCCAGGCAGTGGAGACATCAATGCAAAACATCGAAGCATCTGTCCATAATTTGGAGAATCAAGTGGGACAAATTGCGAAGGTAGTCTCAGAGCGATAGCTAGGTGTTTTGCCTGGGAATACAGAGGTCAACCCACGAGAACATGTTCTAGCTATCACACTGCGGAGTGGTCTAGAACTACCACAGGTACCAAAAAGTTTTGAAAATGTTTTATCTGACAAATCGGTACAGGTACCTATGGGAAAGACTGATCTACCAGTCGTAGAAAAGCAACAACTCCTATCTTCTCCAGCAATCAAGACCAAGGAGCCTTTGCCGGAATACAAACCCAGATACCCTATCCAGCTCGGTTACTTCCATCTAGCAAGCACGAGTTAGAGGAAATATCCACAGTGTCGCTTAACAAGGAGTGTTCTGCAATTCTTCAGAACAAGCTGCCAGAAAAGTTACAAGATCCAGGGAGTTTCACTATACCTTGCTCTTTCGGTAGTCTGTTGCATGAAAAGGCTTTAGCTAATTTAGGAGCTAGCATAAATTTGATGTCTTATGAAATGTTTAAACAGCTAGGCCTAGGTGAACCACAACCCACTAGGATGAGTTTACAACTAGTGGATAGATCGATAAAAACTCCTAGGGGTGAAATTAAGAATGTACTTGTGAGAGTGGATAAATTTGTAATTCCTGTTGATTTTGTGATTATAGATATGGATGATTATGCTGACGTTCCTTTGATTTTAGGACGCCCATTTTTGGCCACTGCAAGAGCTCTGATCGACGTTGGTAGTGGTAAGCTTGTATTACGAGTCGGTGTAGAGGAGGTCACTTTTGGAAGAACTGCAGCTACGGATGATATGGTGGTCTCTAAACAGGAAGAAAAAGAGGAACAACGCGAACAATACCATAAAAGGGGTTTCAAGGATGCGAAAAATTTAAAAAGGACGATTATGTCCTCCTATACAATTCCAGGGTGAAACTTTTTCCTGGGAGGTTAAAATCAGGATGGTCAGGCCCATTCAAGATCTTGAAAGTCCTTCCTCATAATATTTTCGAGGTGTCTCATCCTGCGAAAGGTAAGCTTAAGGTATATGGTCATCGTTTGAAATTATATTATGGCCATGAATTTCCAAAACTTGATCCGGATGTAATCGACTTCACTTCTCCAGAATTCAATATGACCTAGAGGTAAATGGTCAGGCTCGGGACGTTAAACAATCGCTTCTTGGGAGGCAACCCAAGATTTTCTTTGTTAAATTTGTTTTTGTTGCGATGTGTTTTGTATTAATTTTACGTTTGTAGGTGTGGAGATTCGTTTAAGGGATTTGAGAGGTCTGTTCTTCCTGTTCAAATTTTGCTATTAAATTGCTCCAGAAGTGTCGAACGGTTTATAAAACGGTTTTACAAACCGTTTCGCAAACCGTTCGACCATACTGCTTTGTAAAGCAATAGGGAACGGGATGGAGAACGGTTTCAGAAACCGTTCCCCAAACCGTTCAACAAAACTGACTTGAAAACATATAGAACGGTTTCGAAAACGGTTTGACATAAACCGTTCTTAAAACCGTTCTACCATTCTGTTTTGAGAGAATAACCAAACAGTTTGGAAAACGGTTTATATAGACCGTTCGCCAAACCGTTCGATCATTCTGTTTTGAAAATTGAAACCCGAACGGGTTGGCGAACGGTTTCTCAAACCGTTCGTGAAACCGTTCGGGTCGGGACGATTCAGTTTTAAAGACAGAATCAGAGTTTCCCTATCTCCTCATTTTAAAACCCACGACTTCCCTCTCAAAATCTCTCATTTTTTCTCCATTCCTCTCCCATTTCCAGCCAATTTTTCGCCCTTTTTCACTATTTTGTGTTCAAATCCAAGGTTAGAACTCTCTTACTCCTTTCTATTTACATTATTTACTGATTTTTTACCTAAAAATCTGCAGAATGACGTGTGAACAGTGTTTTCATTTAGGATTTTCGATTTTTCTGTCTCTCTACATTGAAAGGATGAACTTTAAGATCATTTTGTATGATTATGCCTATTTCTTGCTACATTCTATGTACTAATTGTTGGTTAAATCTGAAAATACCAAAATATTTAGGGTTCTTGAGTTTGAAATTCTGCAATTTTGTGTTTTAATGACTATTTCCATGGGAAATGTTGGATGAAAATGCTTTGGGTAATGTAAATTCAGGGATGCTTATTTGAGATTTTCATAATTTGGTCATTGATTTTACGTGTTTCTTTAAAATAGGTTGGTATATGGCATGTGAGTGTTCTTAACCTTGAATATTTGGATAGATAATGTTTAGAATAAGTCGATTTGAACATTGAATCTTGAGCTTTAGGTTGATTGCGGCTGAATTTTTGGTTGGAGATTATTGTTTGGCATTATTGAGATTTGATAATTTTATTGGGATTTTGAGCTAGGATTAGAATTGTTGTTTGAATTGTTTTTAAAATGGTGCTTTGTTACTTGTTCTTCATTTCAGATGTCAGGAGCCAGATCTTCTCGTTAGAGGCGACCAGCACCAAAACGTCCACGAAATCCAGCGGACCGAGGCGTACGAGTCGGGATGTTGGACTTTTCTAATTTTAGGGGTCGCCAAAGCCGGTTTGATTACATAAAGGACAAACCATTTGCTTCCATCCGTCTTCCTGACGAAGACACTCTACGCGATCTCAATCTTTTTTAGGACTATCACAAACCCACCAGATTTTAAACGTCTCAAAACACTAAAAACACCTAGAATCATCAAGGAGGTGCTATGGGAAGTGGAAACTACTTGTTTTCTTCCAAATTCATCATCAAAATCCATAAGGTAAGTGAATTGGAGGATTTTACTAATTTTTCTCATGAATTTTGGATTGATTGAGGATTAGGGTTTTGAGTTTTGGTGAGTTAATATAAAATCAGAGTTGGGACAGAGTATGGTTGATGTTGTTGTACTCGATGGGATTCATAAACAATGATTAGAGTGAATTAATCATAATATGGGTTAAGTTAGTAAGGATTCTTGATGAAAATGCTACTAATTAGGTTAGGGTTTGATGTTTTGACAATAAGAATGATGATTTAAAGTGAGAATCAATGTTAGAGAGGTTAATTAACATTGTTTGTATGATTAATTCGTATAGGCGAATTCGTACAATATTGCGATTGAACTAATTGGTGTCGTTCGTGAGCGGTAGATTGGGTTTTGGTAAGGTAAGTGTCTTACGCTTATGAGTAAGTGTTCTTACACTTGCTAATTATAATTGGATGATTAATTGAATTAAGTTTGATTGTGGAAATATGCTCTATGAAACATATTAGTGTGAAAAATGTAAATCTATCATAGTTTTGGTTGACTAAGTTTTGGTTGATTATAAGTTAATAGATATGTTCAAAGAATTGTTTTTAAGAACAATTGATTGATAGTTGATTATATGTTGGCCTATAATGAATTGTTGAGATTTTTAGAGTTAGATGAACCATATTGGAACTTGATGTGCTTGATGATAGTTTGATATGAGCTTACTTGGCTGATTTTGTATGTTCTTTACTATCTTGATATGTGGTAATGTTTTTAGGAACAGATGGTTGATTCTTTGTGAATCTTGTATGTCTTGAATGATATGAGCATGGTTGAATTGAGTGTTTATGAATGGAATGTACAAAGTATGCTCCTTTGTTTTTCATTGACTTAAGGTTAATGATATGTTGACAATGATTGTTAAATGCTTGTTAAATGTAACTGAGCATGTGAGCATACTTGATTTAAATGAATATGAGTGCATTGACATTCATAGTGTTGCATTTGCATGTGACACGGTATGAGAAATGAGAAACAGACAAGGCCTAAGATGATTCCGGGCGAGAGCTCGATGCCTATCAAGGATCGATGTCATCCAAAGGACGTGAGAAAACGAAAAAAAGGAAGAGAAATGAGAAAGGAAGACCCAGGGGCATTCACATGTGTTTGCATTCGCATTCATATGCGTATGAGTTGGCATTCACTTATAGCATGTTTGAATCTTGATTATTGAGATATGAGTGCTAGCATGTTTGTCTACTGTGTTATGATGATTATCTAGTTTGTATGATGTGATATTTGGAAACTGTATGTTTACTTTGATTGAAATGAAATGATGAGTTATGTAATGATGGTTTGAAGGTTATGTTAAGATGTTAAGGATGTTAGTATACTTAGTATACTTATAGATGGTGTCTTATGCTAAGTAAATGGTAAGGGTATGTTTTATGTAAAGTAAAGAATGAAAATATGTCATGTACATTGATGTGTAATTTAAAAGGAAGGTTATAAAAGATTAAATGTATGGAATTGGTTAAGTAAGAAACATACCTTTACAAGTGAAACATATAAGTCAAAGATGAGAGTTATGAATTGTAAACATGTGTGATTAAATGAAAGAACTTGTGTTTTAATATGGTATTGGAATATTGGGAACGAAGGAATGAACGCGACCTCGTGTTCATCAATACACTCATGCTAACTGGACCTCTGCACTTCATTTAAACTTGAACTGGGCTTACAATTACTGAGTATTTCTATATACTCACACTCTTTGTTTTGTTTACATAATGTGCAGGTATAGCAGGATTACTATTAGGTGGAGTCAAGCACGAAGATTACAAACATGGATTATTTTGCAAATGAGTTTAACGAGTTTGCTTATTTGATTGTAAAAGAGTTGTAAAGAAGTCAACTTGGTTTGATAAATGTTATTTACTTTCATTGTAAATGATTATAACTCTTTTATATTTTTATATCCATGTTATATTGGAAATTTTTGAAAATGATGAATAAATAGTTTTAAAATTTTGGGATTTAAAGATTAATGGAATTAATTTTTGAGTCTTACATTATAACCACATACTCCCGACCGACGAGGCCCATTTGCAAACGTCAAAAGGAAATGGCCAAGTAAGGGCGTAAATTGAGAAACAGAGTCTAAAATCACGCATGTTGCATTGTAATGCATTAGAGGACATTCATTCACAATCATTTGGACATATTTATTGGAATTGTATGAATGTTTGCATAGATATTGGGATTGATTGTGTGTGAGTGGGAAAAAGGGATGCCATATTTTGAGAATTGGATGATGAAGTTATTAGGTTTGTGAAATGAAACATAAATGTATGTGTGTATGTAACCATTTCTATATTCTTATGTGAATTATGATTGAAAATGGATTAGATTTGCCAAATGTTGATTGATGATACATGATTAAATGATCATGGATTGATTGTATGTAATTATATGTGTAGCTAGGTGATTTGTGTTGGTTGAGAATATGATTTGGAATGTTATATGGTGTTAAGAAAGGTTTGGAATTTGAATTGTATGTTTTGTTGAGTTTTATGCAGGAAACAGAGATCCAAATGTGGTGGCAGCTAAGTACGCGCAGTCGTCGTGACCCCACGTACTTCAGCTAGGACTACGCGTTTGTGTGTACCTAAACTACGCATGGTGGCAGCAACAACGCATACTCGGCCACCACTGCGCGTAGTTCAGGCTGATCACGTGTGGATCGCTGAGTTCTGGATTTTGGGAAAATGTTATGTTTGGTTATTGTTATGAATGGGATTCTATTTAAGTTTTTATTTGCCATACGGTTGTCGGGTGATATGAAAATTGACTGTGATATTATGTTTATCGTGGAATGAACGTATATTATTATATAATATGTGGAATGTTGTCCATTTGGTAAATGTTGTTTGCTGAGTCTCGCGACTCACTGCATTTTATATCTGCCGTATGAGCAGGGACTTGAGGGGGATCCATTTTGGTATGAGAAGGGTAGAGACTGCTTGATTTCGACTCTGCCTTCAGAGATCGAAGAACCAAGGTGGGTTGTGCACGGAGATTTGTTTTGATTTGATACAGTGCATATCTTTTTGTGAATGGTTATAATTGAAATGGAATGGAATCGATACCTTTTCTCTTATAACCAAAAACATTTTGTACCTTGGTTATATTTTGAAAACCATCCTTCTCACACATTGTAAAGATACACTTCTATTAATGAATGTATTTTTATTTCTTTTTAAATTTATGTTCATTACTTATTATTTTCAAACAATATGACGTCTAAATTTGATTATCATCTTGTAAGAAGTAATATAACAACATAAAATGATAGTTGAATTTAGGTGTCACAGTGGATCTCCAGCTGGGTAAGGATATCGTTGGGACTGAGACCTCACCTGATTGTTATTATGTGATCTGGAAATGGAACGGGCCTAACCGGATCCGCTCGTTTCTTTGGCTCTCTTTCAAAGGGCGTCTCCTAACTAACTCTCAACGTCACAAGAGGCATCTTGCTTCCAGCCCTACGTGCCCCTCTTGCCAAGACCATGTGGAGACAGTACTACATGCCATACGGGACTGCTCCAAAGCTCGCCAGGTATGGAGTTCGCTCCTCCCTCATGTCCTCCGCAGCTCCTTCTTCACTTTGGATTTGAGGACATGAATGTATTCCAATCTAAAACAATCGAGTCTGAAGGTTGCTGGTATTTAGTGGTCTCTTCTGTTTGGTGTGATAGCATGGGAACTCTGGGAGGCGCGAAGTCACCTAATTTTTGAAAACAAGAACCTCTTTGCCACAATTAAACACAAGGCAATTAACTTTGCCCATTGCTTTACTGCTGCTATACTCTCCATCGGCAAGGTGGATAATTCCTCAAAACAGTTTCCCGAAGTGAAGTACGCTGGACTAAACCCAAGGAGGGTTATTTCAAATTAAATGTGGACGCAGCTATGAATGACACTAACCGATTTTGCTCGGCTGGGGGTCTAATCCGAGATAATACTGGCTTAGTTCAGAACTGCTTTCAGGTGGGTTTAGGCTGGTATTCCCCACTGTTTGCTTAATTATGGGGGATCCTTTATGGCTTAAAATGGGAGACTGCCAAAGGGTTTCAAAGACTTGGGATGGAATCTGATTCGGCATTAGCTGTTGACATTATCACCAACAAGAAGCAATGGAAAGGGAGAAACTTCGCCCTCATAATTCAAAGTATACTGTCCACTTTTCTAGAGATCACTTGCGTCCACACTTATCGGGAGGCTAATTCAGCAGCCAACTGGCTGGCACGGACTAGATTGGCTCAGACAAATTTTCATTTCGAAGAGAAATGAGATCTTCCTCTACCGTTTCTCCACTTATTGTATTATGATAGAAGAGGTACCCCACATCTTACCATTTGTTCTCTAAACTCCAATGTATCACCTGTCAGGGTATTTGACCATTTGAATTTCAATGAAAATCACCCATTCTTTACTAGAGGGGCCAACCTAGCTGGGTCTTCTGTTGGAGAGTGTCCTATTAACCTGAGGCCAACCTAGCTGGGTTGAGGTTAACAGGGGGAAGGGTCATTAAAAAAAAAATTTCACGCAAAGTTATTAAAATGTTTTTTTTTAAATGTTTTAGTTCAACAAAATTATTAAATTGATATTCTCTACGTAAGTAATTAAAATATTCATTTTAAATTACCTATATTTGATTTTGAGTGAACGAGAACAAAATTAATGAATAACTCTAACTAAAACTTTAAGAACATTTTTTTGTAAAGAATTAAGATAAAAATGCATAACTACACTTATTTTAAAATAAAATTTTAGAGTTAAACTATTTACTTGATTGTTAAATTTAATTAAAAAATAAATTATATATGAATATGCTTGAAATATTCTTTTTAGTAATAGAAATAAAGTAAAACTGGTTGAAGTGAAATAGGGTAAACACTGTAGCTGCTGTATTTTTGAGTAAAAATACTGCATTTTTAAGTATGTGGTTGGAGATGAACTTAGTTACTCCCAAGTGTAAGTGAGAAACTCAATTCGTTCTTTAGTGATTGTTATACATACATGTAATTTTTTAAATAATAAATTAGTATTTTGAAGTCAAAATATTATCATATACTTTAAATGATTGATAAATGTTAAAAGATATTAAAATTGACTTATGGTAAATTTTACTTTGTTGGAATTTTGTGCGATAGTTTGATTACCATAAAAAAAACTTAATGAGAGTGATGTATAGATATTCACATTAAATTATTTGGACTACTTATTTATTTATTTCATTTTAGATTTTTTGTAACAAAACTTATTAAAAAAAATGATGGAGTTTGTAGTCAATTTATCAATACATTTGATTTAAATTTTAGGCAATTATTTTAAAAAATAATGACAATATACTTTGTTTTCTTTTTGTTGTTTTATTTGTCATACAGAACATCGAATTATCGTGAAAAAAAAAATCAAACATATGTCAATATCAACTTTTCATATTGAAGAGAAAACTAGTACTAAAAGAAAATTCATACGTTGAATTATCTAGTTGGATGCTCGAGTTTGATGTGAGAGAATGATTTGAGATGAATAAGAGCTTAATGAACTTGGCTTAATCTTTTAATTCACTTTAGTTGTAGATAATGTCGACTTCGACAAACCAAAACAAACACTTTAAGTTTAATAACATTGTGTGAAATTAGCCCATCACTTTAAGACTTATGTTTAGAAATGATAATTTTAGTGACTTTGATGAACAAAATTGGTTACTTTAATGATTTAGTATGCATTTAATCTCAAATCATTGTGTTCTATAGTATTGTTTTACCTACTAATAGTTGTTTTTATAATATTGGTCTTATACCTGCAGACAGGCAGGCAAGCAGGAAAATTAGTAGGACCAATAAAATAAAACACTTTAAACCAAAATGTCTGCTAAAGAAACAGGATCAAGAATAATCGAAGAGGCACAAACAAGAAGACTTGAATGCTAGCTTTTCTACAATATATAGCACAATACTGGTCCAGTGATTCGTAAACCTCATCATCCTTTAGCTATTATACCTTCCTGGCGTCCTGAAGACCAGATTCCCACCTACAGCTACAGGAAAAGTATGCGATATATATAACACTCCGTTACATAGGGTAAAGTCCTCAAACTCGTCTATTCTTAAAGCTAACAAATTAACATATCGTAATTGTGTGAGTGATTTTTCTATCAAATATCATCATTTATAACAATCGTTCCGTTTTCTGATCGTGTACTCATTCATTGTTTATTGAGTCAAAACCCCTACTTAAAAGTGAGGTTACTGACAATTGGAAGGTTGTAATGGCACATGGTCATCCTCTGGCTGGCCATGGTCAATTGCATAGTTGGCACTGGAGAGTGGCTCTGATGCTGCTAAGGAATCTATTATATGCAATAGGTTTTACTTGGTCAGGTTGTAGTTTTTCTTTCAACTATTCTTAGCTTATATCTTAACTTATTGGTTAAGCTTAAGCTGGTCATGGATTGAGGAGACTTGCGTAAAATGGCACTTTTAATCCGATAATTTGGGGCTAATTAAACTACTGTTCTTCATCAAAAACAAAAGTAAACCTTCCGTGCTCTAAACACTAACATCTACTCCATTAATACCTATTATTCCATTGATCGCATCAGGGCTCAAACAATCGACGTTCCTCTGCGGACAAATTTCGGTCTTGCTCTTCCACCCATCCATCCAACTGCAAATCAAGCAAAAAGGAGAAAAACAAAGACCTTCAAGACAATAATGTATTTGGTTTCCTCTTACATTCATAGCAGACTGGTTCAAGGATTTCGGAACATACCAATAAATAGTCATTTCATGAGGATGCATCTGATTGGTGATCCTTCAGCACCAAGCAACCTTAGGGGTAAGCAATGGATAGAATATAATCCAGGTTGAACGTCATCAAGCTTCAAGGCTTCCACAAGAATGATTTCCTGAGTTATGAACAGTTATCAGAATTGTATCTTGACAATAAAATCTTTCTGAGAAAAATCAAAGCTTTTCGAGTTCAAAAACCCCAGATGAATTAGGTTTCTTGTTTTAAACTAACAATAAGAAACTCCACTTTGGCTGCCAACATTTCAATAATGCATAAACCTCAAGAAAAATATGGGATAAAGGCAAGCCCAGCGCAGTCTTAGTTTCATTTAGGAGCGAGTCATGAACTAGCAGCCACTAAAAGGTAAGTCCTATATTGCTGTTTTTCCTTTCGTTGGTGGTGCTTAACCATCAGCATATAAGCCTTTCTTTTTTAATTTAACAGAAATGCACATCTCACTTATATGATATTATCCTAGAAGTATAAACTATGAACAAAACCTGCAGGCATTGGACACAGGAAATGAGTTTGGTGTTTTCAAACACGGGAAGAGGGATGGTGTATGATGGGATTGGGTATTGAAGGGTTTTAGGTTTTCTTAATCATTTGGTCTTTCAAGCAAAGAAGAGAGAGAGAAAGAGAGACATCAGTTAGTTACCCTGTTCTGAAGGAAGACCTCATGAGATGGGATCAAATCAGAGTAGGCAGCGACAGATAAATAATCAATTCCTGCATTGAAATAAAGAAATGTCAGCATCACTAGTTTAAGAAGAAGTGAAGCAACTAACAAAAAGCAGCATTTTCCCTATATGAAAACGCGAGTTATCAATCTGTAGCAATTGTGCCTGGAGATTACTCATCATGTAATGTGTATGCATTGCTTAAGGAGTGATTTGATAATATGAACAGGAGCCAACACTACAATCCAGCAAAGTGGAGACATAAAATTTAGTCAACCAAGCCTTACGAGAACAACAAAAAAGGAATCCAACAAGCTAGAAGATGATGCAGTAATTAGAGAAAACTATCATGCATTGGGTTAAACGAAAAATCAGGTGGAAACTGCAAAATACAATGCTACCGTTACCCTGTATCCAGCATCACTCCTATGGTTTTTCATTGAAGCTCAATGCTTTGCATTCGATAATGCATTAGCTGCACATAGCAGCAATGGACAACTATGTCGTCTTAATAAGAGAGAACAGTATTTGGTGTTTTGACCAATAAAAAGAGGTAAGGATAAAGTTTTCATTCTTTTCTCATGCACGAAAAAATTTTAGGAGATACATTCATGATAAATTAATATAAAGTGTATATTCCTATACAAGGCAAAACATGATGCAACCGACGTTTTATCCAAGAAACTCAGCCAGGCAACATTGGAAATATTAAAGCAACATCGGTATATTACTTAAGACCGTACATGAAGTTACTTAACAACTTACCAACAAGCTTGACATCAGTGTTATCAACCAACCACTGTGCCCCATCTTTAGTGAATCCCACATAGCTTCTGTCAAAAGCTTTTTGGAACATAAGCTTCCTGAGATTGATACAATAAATGGTCAAAACTTGTGATAAATTCCACCCATTCACTGGAAAATCATGTTTCGGTAAATATATTATCATTGCCGACATGAAAACAAGATGGTCGCATAAAACAACATATTCTCTTGAAAAATACAATCAACAGTTCTATTCTATTCATGTTGCTTACAAGTCAATTCAAGCAGAGAAAATCTAATCATGTTCCTCCACAAAAAAAATTGAAACAACATTAACAAATCCACAAGAAATAGCAGAATGGAACACTTCAAAGTTTTTAGATTTTCATCAAAAAATTATAGAATTCTAACAATCAACTGGAAAGCAGTAAAAATAACGCACCAAGTTAGTGCACATATGCTGAATCTTTCTTAACCTTGGACATCAGACCAAGATGTAAAGTAGTATTTGAGCATTGCATAAGATCATAGTACCCACATACCTGTCGGTGTTTAATGTTCTGAAAAGCACACGTCTTACTCCCATTGGAATGTGCAAGGACTTCATCACTTCAGCTGCAAACACGGAACCACGAAAGGAGGCGGGTGGAAAATATAAGAGCAAAATAGTCAATGAGACATAAGGATTAAACACAAACAAGGCGTCCTATTCAATTAAGTGAAATAATTGAAGACTTCATGGAGGAAAGAATAACTGTAACGTAATGGACAACTGAAATAATCTGTTCAATTTTAAAGCAAATTTGAGTGTGAACAGAGCTAATCAGATAATGGAACAGAATAAGCATAAATAATGTTTGGGATTCAATGACAGGGAAGCTAAGAACACATACCAGTAATGTTGCTATGCCTTGGAACATCAACCAACAACCCAGGACCTATTAACAATCAACATATACGGAAACAACCATTAACAAAATCAGCACAATTCCATAATTCCCAAACAATAAAATACCAATACTCAACTGGTATTCAGGCAGTATTAAAAGTGGTTAATTACCATTAAGAAGTTCGAGGTCCAGCGTATCAACATCAAAGCCAGCATCAAAATAGTGATAAAAAACATGACCAGGAGCATCAACATGCGTGCCAGTATGAGTAGGAAGTTTCATCTCGGAGTTATTAGCAAGAGAGCCGTTTTTCATACTTGCAGGCAACCAAAGAAACTGCCCAACACCGTCTTTGGAGTCCCAAGAGGGCATATCATTAGTATACCTGTGGCTAATATCAATAACTTTGCCGTTCCCATAAATTTCGCGCCTTATAGGAGGAGGAATATCGGCATGTGAGGTAGAGATGGAGGAGGTGTCAGTTGTGCCGGGGATTGTGGGGTATGCTGATGTGGAGGCTGTGGCGGAGAAGGGAGAGAGGAGGAGGAAGAAGAGGAGGAGGAGAGAGGATGGCGTGGGAGTCATGGTGAATGTAGAATGTTGGATAGGAAGGGCGTGGAGTCAAAGTGTTTAAGTGAATTTGGGTGTGTGGGTTGGGAGTTTACGTGGAAAGAGAAGAGTTTGTGCACGAGGCAATTGGAGAGAGGTTGGACTTGGGTTAAATTTTAGCACGAGGACTTTAAGGAATGAATCTCCTTCTTAATTTTATTGAAATTGTACACTTTACGTAAAATTAAAGCTGTTTTTTACTGAATAAATAAATAGTTCAGATTTATTTTTATTAAATCTGACGGTTATAAATACTTGCTTTATTGAATCTCCTCTTTAAGGGGACTCATAGTAAAACTCCCATAACTTGGACTCTTTTATTAACTCTCAATCCAAATATAAACATTTTATCAACAAACATCTAAATAATTAACACATTACAATATATGTCAAAATTCTACAACATAATAAGTCATCACACCTCAAGAATGACATTGATATTATTGGTAAGATCAAGAAAGGCATTATGAAGTTCAATGTTTAAGTCATCTAATTGTGTTTAGGTAGTTGTTTATGGTTTTGACTTGGTTACAAATGTTTCTATGATGCCAAATAGATGTCCAATGTATCAATTATAAGAAGAAAAAAAATAAAATTATCAAAATGAAATAACTTTTTAAAAGATAGACATTACTTTATACTATATATGAAAGTTGAGGTCTATGTTCTAGAAGCTTTCCCAGGCTGTTATAGTTTAAATTAAAACATCCATAGATGAAATCCAAAAGAACATCTAGCACAGGCGGTTTATCTGGTTTCTTGGAATGGGACATCGTTTGATCGACTCTACACTACACCCACCTCATTCATACTTATTATATCTTATCATTTTTTTTTTCAATTTTGAGAGTCCATTTGACATTCTTATTTAAAAATGTACATCAGCTATTTATTGACAAATTTTTTTAATTATTTAGTAACACTAAAATTTTTTTCTAAAAGTATTTTAATTAAAATTTTTTTTAAAAAAAGGCCGTTGATGTGTTATCTAAAAGCAAAAAAAATATTTTTAAACATACTAATTTATTTTTTTATAAATGATTTTTTTAAGTCTGATTATACTGATCAAATATAATATATTTATACATTATTTTATGATAAAAATATAAATTAAAATATTACTTATTTATTATAAAATTAAAATAAATATCATATAAAAGTTTTAAAAATTAATTTGAATATTTTTCTTTTAATTCATATTATTTTATCAAAATAAATTACGTAATATTTTTATCAAAATTTTAAAAATACTTTTACAGATAACAATGAATTTTTATAATATATTACTAAATAACTAACTAAATTTTCAATAAAAATTTTAGAAATGTTTCTTTTTTATAA
>CANYCX010286372.1:0-12550 GCA_948193385.1 Breynia disticha f. nivosa
GGATTAAACAAATGAAAACTAATGAAGAGAACGACCATTAAATATTCTAAGCGCAGAAATCATCAAAATGAAAGCTCAGTTAAGGAGAAGTTTTGGACAAAGTTTTAACCTTTCCATTAAGAACTATGTATATGATTTACAAATCAAAGCAACATCTCAGTACCTTATATTAGTGGCTTTTGCGATTCATTCTACCATTAAAAGGTTAAATCTAACTTTGACTTGGCTAGCCTTTTCAATACCACGCCAGCCTTCGCCGGCTCCATCGTCCCGGATATCAACTCAGACTGACTTTGCCATCATCAATATTTTATATTTCACTACCCCACTATGCTTACTTTCATTGCTCCACTATGCTTTTACACGCAGGAATACGTATCTAATTGTTCCACTGCCTAGCATTTTTCTCGTAAATAATCTTAGTTAATCTTCAATGTTTGCTTTGAAGCCTATCATGCACACTTTTGGGTGGAACAGACAGGTGTGATTTCATATCATAATTGTGTTATGTTATTTTTTATTAAATATTCTTATTAATGATGTTAAAATTGAATTCGTAATATTTGTATTGTCTCATAATCGTGTATTTACGTATCTTATTATTTTATCAAAACTTGACAGTGGTAACAATATTAGGCCGTTTATCTGTACAAAATCGAAAACAAATAAAAATCTGATTGTTATTTACAAGTACAATTGATATTTTTCAATGAGTAAATACTATTGATCGGCTTATATAAGCCTAATTTACATATAACGTAAAAAACATGTGTTAAATGTTTTGCCCTGCACGATTCAAAACCAAAATGTCTAAAATATCATAAATTAGTCTCTTCACACCTTGATGCATGTATGAAGAAAGTTCGTAACACATTCTAAATCTCGTATAAGCTAAAAGATTGATTTGCTGCTGACTTTGTCAATACATATCAACAAATAAGATCAAACCTATTTTCTCTAATTCAGACAGTTGCCATGTGACCTTCCGTAGCATAAGGAGATGATAATAATATCATATATTCTGTGCTGTTGGAATGTATCTCACATCCAAAAATTATAAGAGTATCAAATGGTTTATAATGTGTGGGTTGTGTGTTTTATATATGTTAATTTGTTTTGCATTAGAGGGTTCGACAAACTTTATTGTTCATAAACTCATAGAGACATCTAACCTAGGGTTTTAAAACCTTTATCGTTCATAGACCCACAAAGGTGTGCGCGGAGCCATGAACTTTCACGTGTACCACTCTTTTTGTCAATAAATACTCATCTTAAAAAAAATAAAATCTCTTAAATCTAACTTCTCATTTTAGTACTGTACGTATTAATCATAGCCATATTTATTAGCTAATACGTAGGAGCAGGTTGTAGTTGATGCATACTACAAGAGGCGAAAAAGCAAAACACAAAAGAGTAACATGATTTTCGGTCGGATACTTTGATTTAGGGCTTATTTGTTGGTTTTATTGAGTAATCCTGAAGTAAAATCCAGTAATTTTATTCTTTTAATTTTTGGTAAGCCTTAATTTAGGATTTCCGACAAGACTAATTCCGACAACAGAGAGTCGTAACAATGATGAATCCTTTGTTGATTATGACTTTAATCAATATTCATCAATATAATGTCTACGTACGTACAAGGGATCCATTGTTACGGGGTCGGCAACCAAAGTTATTATTTGTGAAGTTAACTCACTTAAAAAAAAAAGCTTACTGCAAATAAGCTTTAAAGAAATATATATATAACACATATATAATAATTAATTAACAAATAATAATTAAACGATAAGAACAGAAATTTTAATTTCGTAATCCATTTTATTACAACAGAAGAACATTGTAACCATGTTGAAAGCATGCTCATATCCACACATGCTGCCCATTGAGTTTCGAGTGATGTTTCGCATTCGATCTTACATTAGACTCTTACCGATCACTTTATTTTAAGAGAGAGAATTTTAGAACCCTCATTCTAAATTTCTCATTTAGAAATTTGATGTACAAGTGTTGGAAATGTGTAATGAGAAGGTGAATTCTTGGGTGAAAACTGTTGTTATGACAATAGTTATAAAATTATGTAGCATGAAGATTTTTATATATGTAACAATGAGAAGCAAAAGTTCCATAATTGCATAAAATTACAAATGTTGTCATGTGACAATAGTTGTCACCCAAAAAGTTCCCCAATAGTTACGTATATACAGAGGGTTAGGTACCAATTGGTGAATATACATTTTTGTCACTCAAAATTGCATTTTAACCTTTAAACTAAAAATACTTTTATTTTAATTTTCTTATCAAATAAATCATAATTAAATCTCATAACTTAATTATATTTATTTGACAAACTCAACTTTATGCACAAAAGAAATTATTCTTTCAAAGTCATTTCAATGAAACTACAAATTCTCATAGTAACAACCCCTTAAAGGAACATAAACCATTTCACTCTTGAAGAACAACCAGAGCATCTCCGACAATAATGTTTTAAATCATCTTAAAAATATTATTTTTATTCATTCTTAATTAACTGACAATTTTTGAAAATTATAAATTACTTCAATAACAGTCTTCACAATACTCTTTATATTACTCTCTTTTAATATTTTATTAATAGAATTAATAACTATCACTTATTATCAATATATCACTCTTCACACTACTCTTTATAAATATAATAAAATAAATTAAGAGAATTTTTTTATTATCTTAAATAAAAGAAGAGCTATTATTTTTTCTCAAAAATAAGAGAGTTGATTTAATTTAAAATAGCCTTTTGGAGATATTTTATGAACAAATAACTTCAAATAACCTTACACTGTGTTTGATAAAATTAGAAGTAAAGTAAAGTTTTGTAAAGTAAGGTAGAGTAGAGTAAAGTATGGTTTTATGTTAATTAAAACTGTGTGTTGTTTGGAAAGAAGGTAAAGTAAAGTAAATATTTGTAAAGTAATAAAGAGTAAAACTACACTTGTTTCCTCAACCTACCGATTTGGAGGGTTGGAATTGAGGGGTTTTGAAGGTTTTTAAAAACCTCTAAAATACTTACCTCCGGTGGAAAGCCTCTTTTCCCAAATAAGGTTTTTTCAACAATTACTTTACAAAACCTGCACTAACTTCCAAAAACCTCCAAGCAAACACACTATTAACTTTAGACTTTTTATAAAAAATAATTTGTTCTTTAATTTATATCATAAGTCATCCTGAACTATTAGTTTCATATTAAAACTAACCTACTGTTAGTTATATATTAAAAAATATTAAAAGTGCACATGTGACAATATATTTTTTAATATATAGATGACATGGACTCTTTGTTGGCAATATTAAGATTTTTTAGCTATATTTTTTTACCCATAAATTCTAATAAAAGGATACATAACATTATTTTCATAAAAAATTGTGAAACATTGTTCGGTTGTGAATAATTTTATTTAGCATACAAAAATTATGGCCTCATAATCTTTCTAATAATATTGAAATTTTTTCTTTTTAATTTTATTTTCCTATACATCTACACTAATTTATCATATTATTTCACCTCTACGACCCCTAATCGTAGCTATTTTCGCATAATTTTGATGGAACTAATGTTATGCATATTTTTATTGAAACTTATAGGTAAAAATACAATTGGAGATTTTAATATTGTCAATAAAGAGTCCATGTCATCTATGTGTTGAAAAAGCTATTGCCACATTTGCACCTTTAATATTATTTTAATACATAACTAACAACAGACTAGTTTTGATATAAAATTAATAGTTTAGATGACTAATGATACAAATTAAAGAACAGATTATTTTTGATAAAAAATCTAAAATTTAGGTTATTTTAATTTATTTTTTCTATTTTTATTCTGTATACTCTCTTATTTTAGTTCTTTGTCCCACAACAAGAAAAGAGACAGTTTCTGACTATCAAATTATGACAAATTTCATCGAAAAATATAATTTCTTTGAAGATACTCATTGGAAAATGTTCTTTGAAAATACGTCGAAAAATTCATTTTTCGACAAAAAACTTTGTCGGGAATTTTTTTAAGATCGGAAAATTTTTGTAAAAATTCGCTGGAAATTTTCCGATGTCAAAAAAAAATTCCAACGAAATTTCCCCGGAAAAGAAATTTTAGATTGATTTTTTATAATAATTATGATAATATATTATTATTATTATTGTTGTTGTTGTTGTTGTTATAATAATAATATTGAGAGACAAATAAATAATAGAAAGGTAAACAAATAATATGAGAGAAAAAAATTAAATAAATAAAAAGATATATGAATGAATAGATAAGAAAAATTAGCTAGAGAATAATAAGATTTAAGAGAGAGAAATTACCTTAAGAAATTTTTTCCTATAAATTTCTTAAGAAGTAATTTTTTGAGGGAATTATATGAAATTTGAATGTTTGGAGAGAAAAGAATGATTTTTTTTGCATAAAAATTCATTTTTTGTAGCCGGGAAAATTTTCTACGAATTCGTCGGAAATTTTCTAAGAAATTCTTTGGATTTTTTTTTCCAATTTTTTTTGCCAAAACAATTTTTTAGGAAAAATATTATTTTTTGACAAAAAATTGTCGCTGCAAAATTTCCGACAAATTTCGTTGAAAATTTTCGACGAATTTTGTCAAATATTTTATAAAAGAATTTTTTTTGAGGGACTGCATACGTTTATCAAAAATAATAAAAATTAAAAATCTTTAAAAAAATTAAAAATATGTAAGTATCTCTTGTTTAATGAAAAGGAAAATGTGGGGTATTTGTAAGAAAAATTTTCGTTAATTTATAGGAAATATTTTGACAAATTTTGAAAAAAAAATCTCATAATTAGAAACATTTGTTACTCTACTTTCAGATGAATTCCGTTAGAAATTTTCACTAATTAAAAATAGGCAGTCGAAGTCATCCAGGCGGTGGCCTCGAGATCGGATCAGAGAAGGTGAAGGCATATTGTCATTGTTCTTTGTTGCATCGACGGAGATCAGTATTTAAGGATTAGGGTTCTGTTACAGTTTTAGAGGGTTTGTATCAGTCAGTTACTGGAAAGAGAAAAACTGGATCAGAAAATAAAGGAAAAAAGAAACAAACTTAGGAAGGGAAAGAGAAATTATTTTAGTTTTGGTGTTACTATGTTATGCATATAATTGATGTCAAAATAACAAAAAATGTTATGCATATAATTAAACAGAGAGTGGTATGGACAATGTAGTAATTTTCTTTAAACAAGTGGAAGCAATGGTTAATGTCACCTATGTTAATAATCTATCACACATTAAATAAATATTAAGTAATTTATAAAGATGTGAATTATGAGTCTTATACAATGTAATTGATTTTGTATTAACAGATCTTAGAACCTGTAATTATAGATTTGTAATGAAATTGACTTCTTAATGAAATCCATTGTTTGCCGACTTTCACAACCTAATCTTAGAGATTAAGAAGTTATTTACCCTAAGTAAAATATAAGTTGATTGAAGCTTATAGTTTGATTTGAGTGAAACAAAACAAAAGCTTACTTTACATTCAAGTCAACAAGAATTAATCCCTCTTCTTTTATGTCAGAAATATATTCATGCACAGACATTGCTTTCATCAGTTGCAAGAACTAAATTCATATTCTTAAATCAAAGATGCTCATAGTGTACAAAGTAACGAGTGATGGAAGTAGTGACCCAAGAATGTAGGCGGATTTGGCCTCTTGATTTGATAAGTAATGTTAGTTTATTAATCCAACGGCCGGCATGCAATGTACAGTAGATGTAGACATTGGAGGGTGAAAGCGAGGTGTCCTCGCTTGTTGGGCACAAACCTGTTCCGGACGGCCATAATAGAGACAGGTCAAAGAAGATCGTTAGTTTTAGGGCATCATCAGTTGCAACTGAAACAAAAAAGCAGCAATAACCCTAATTCGAAGTCAGAGTATTTGCCAATGAAACATGGAGAAGTAAGGAGTCATTCATAGATATTATTATTGTTGCTAGTTGGAGACGAGTTCTTGATTGGAATTCAATTAAAAAATGAAGTTTGATGTCAGCGATAAATAAAAAAAGGCATGTTGTGTATTTTTGCCCATGTATCAGTACTTCAAGGATGATTAGGTGTCGTTCTCATCATTAAACATGTTCAGGACGGCCATTATAGAGACAGGTCAAAGAAGATTGTTATGGTACAGGTTTTCAGGTAAGAATCAGATGAATTCTTTCTTTGCTGGAGTGAGTATATATACACACAACTGATTACATGGATGTCCTATGATAATGGGATACAAATGTTTGAATACAACTATTTGAATACAAGTTTTAAAATCAAACTTTTGTGATTGTAGCTGGATATTATTGTTGCCGTAATAGTTTTAGGGCATCATCAGTTGCAGCAAGAACCCTAATTCGAATTCAGAGTCTGATTGGACAATATTCTCATCATCAAGCCAGTGTATTTGCCAATGAAACTTGGAGAAGTAAGGAGTCATTCATAGATATTATTATTGGTGCTCGTTGGTGACGAGTTCTTGATTCAAATTCAATTAAAGAATGTAGAAGTTTGATGTCAGCGATGAATAAAAAAGGCATGTTATGTATCATTTACTTCAAGGATGATTACGTGTTCGTTCTCATCATTAAACGTTTGATGTTACTCAAATGTTTTAATATGATGTTCTGAGGTCATAACTTTTTGTGAAGTTGACGGAGCTGAAATCGCCATTACAGAATACAAATAGGTGTTTCGCGGTTCACATAATCTGAGGCCACATATACCAATTAATCTATTCGATCGAAAAGTTGCAACAAAATAATGATTTCTTAAGTTTTCCGATAAGAACACCCTACCAAATCTCGTCATCTTTTCAAGTGATCAGTAAGACTCTTCGATGATGATCAACTTCATATGAATGATCTTCATCTATCTAATATTTCTGTCAAAAGAAAATATTATTCTCGTCCACTTGAATCATTTAACGGCATATACTTGAATAATTCTGCATTAATGTAATAAATTTATGGCCGAGATCGATCAATCAGTTGTGTTGCCTACTGACAACGATGATGATGAAAGCACAAGAACTAAAAAATTGATATAAATCCAAGTCAAATCACTTTATAATTGGCTCGTTTCAAAACTTATGCTATAAATACAGGATGTTTACATACTTCTATCATCAATCCCTGTCAACTTATGCTATAAATAATTATTTCTGTGATATATTCACTCGTATATACCCAATAGCAGATGAGATTCTTTGTCTTTCGTCATCACCACGAGATTCCTTGCTTAAAATATTTTTGGTCTGTGATGTACTACTGTAGTACACCTTGTCATTGGTTTAATTCACATTTTTTACTGATAAATTACTTCCTTTACACTTGTAATTATATCTTTTTTGGTTATATCTGTTTCTACTAAGATTGATTTTTTTACCAAAGATGTCTGTCTTTTTTCCCCTTTCAGATAGATAACTTAGAGATTTAGTTATACTTGATTGGTAAGTATCATTAACTCAAAGCTTAGGTTTCAGATTCAAACTACATGCAGAGCATGCTATATATGACAAAAGTTTGAATCCTGTAAGATTAAAAATTACTCCCTCCGTTACTTAATGTTTGTTAATTTGAATTTTTTACATAAATTGAAAAAGCTAATAAATAGGGTATAAAATAACTTATTTATATTTTTAAATAAAGTAGGTGTTGAAAAAGAGAATGAAGAAAGATAATTAATTAGAGTAATTGAAGAATATTTTAGACAACATTGATAAAATAGTTAGATTACCAAACTTTAAGGAAAAAAATATTAATGCTAAATTAACAAATATTAAGTAACGAAGAGAATAAATACTTACACAGAAAATTAATAGTTGAATGTTATTTTGAGAGGCAAATTGCTTAATTAGCGGTATTATATGCACATTATAGCTGCAAAGTTTTCTTTCTCGAAATCTTATATTAATCAAACCCTTAATGTTCTCACTAACGGTCAGTCTAGCTGAGAAAAAGTTAGTGCCAGGTGAGAATGGAGTATGCTTAGCTGAACCATGCAGAATAGGGTTGTATACGTCTTGAAAATTCTCGAATCGAACTAAACATTTAAGCCTAAAACAATGGAGTTGAAAAAACGAAACTAAATATTATTAATAGAGAGTGTGCTTTGAGCATTTTAGAAAAAATAAAATCTTAATTGTTTTCATGATTGACCACATTTTACTTTTTACTAACAGTGGTTGTAGAAAATAAGGGGGTTTGATAGTTTCTAATTTTGGAATGACACACAAGGAGGGTACAGTTCATAAGCCAACCGGCAAATCAGATCAACAAAGCTGGAAAGATGAGATTAGGTCATTTTGAAGCATTCTCTGCTCACTTTTGTTTTTCATATCGTCTTTAATAGGCTTCCTTTGTCATATAATAACTTCCCATGATTATTAAATATAATTAAGAGCTTACTTTAATGAGCATAAGTAACAAATGAATTAATGTAAATCATTTTTAATTACATTGAAAATGCTGTCATGTCATGTGGGGGTACTTCACTTTAGTTAGTTGTACTGTTACTTCAATTGACGACAAACATTAATCAATTAGTAATTACTCGATCATTCCTAGTGATTTGTATAAACAATCACAAGTACTTGATGATTGTTTGGAAGTTAACATGGACATACTTTAATTATTAATATGAGTACAAAATTAGCTTGAGTGAGAGGGTTTTGTTTGTTTGCATGTATTTTGAAACAAATTGAAGTAATCGAAGGAGTGTTGGAAGATGGGAATAAAAGATTTGGTGGGAGGCACGTGGCGTCGTTTTCGTATGTAGCATACTTTGTCTCCAAACAGGGGCGGAACAGGTGGTGCGGCGCTTGGTGGTGGTGGTGCTTTTCTGTGATTCCAGCTGGGAACGAAGAGAGGTGTTGAAGGAAGCCAGGTCCATGCTCGTTAATTTCATATTAATCTAATTTGAGATTGATTTTATGACTATGAGAAGTTAAGGATTATGAAATAAAGAGTTTGTTGAATTTTTTTTATTAGATTGATTAAATATAGAAAAAATTAACTTAAAAGAGTTTATTGAGAATGTTCTCATAGAGTCATAAAATGACTCAACTTTTTAAAATGTAAATAAGTAGATATAAAATGAGATAAAGATGAAATTAGTTAGTACTACTCTAAGGTCTTCCAATAAACCATCTTTTGCATGCAAACATGTCTATGTAAAGATCATAAAGTGTATTGGGTGTAAATGAGTCAAGTCATTTGCGAACGGTTTGACATTTGAGTTGGTAAGAGTTTGTTCGTGACTCGACTCGTTATTAAATGAGCCAATTTTAAATAAAAATTTAGGTTTGTTCTATAAACGAGCTAAGTCTGAACACTAAAAAGCTCGGCTCAGTAAAACTCGCGAACAAACTCGTTTAAGTGTTCATGAACAAGCTCGTAAACAAGCTCGTTTAAGTGCTCATGAACATGCTTGTTTAAGTGTTTGCGAACATGTTCGCTTAAGTGCTCGTAAACAGATTCATTTAGTTCATTAATACATGTGTGACATAGTTAATAATTTATTCTATAACTTATAGTCTTATAAATACATAATTTGTAAAATATTGTTTCAAATAATAAAATAAATACATATTGTATCCTACGTATAGTTAATAATTTATTTTATAGAGTTATAGTCTTATGCATAGGTCTACATATTTTTTTTTGTTGTTCTAAATTATTTTTAAATATTTCAAATAATAAAATAAATGCATGTTATATTTTATGTACAGTTAATCATTTATCTTGTAACTTATAGAGTTATAGTCTTATACATAGGACTATATATTATTTGAAATGTTTTAAATAATTTTTAATTCTTTTAATTATAAAATAGATACATATTGTATTTAATGTATAGTTAATAATTTATCTTGTAACTTATAGAAGTATACTCTTATACATATATTTATATAATAATTTTAGTGTTATAAATTATTTTTAAATATTTCAAATAATAAAATAGATACATGTTATATTTTATGTATAGTTAATAATTTACCTTCTAACTTACAAAGCTATAGTCGTATACATATGTTTATATAATAATTTGAGTATTTTAAAGTATTTTTAGATCGTTTAAATAATAAAATAAATACATGTATTTAATGTAAAAGTAATAATTTATCTTAGATATTTTTTAAATATTAGTAATTTTCTTGTTAGATTAATGAATGATCTTCAGTTGATAAACGAGTTGTGGTTTGTGATTATATTATGTTTGTAAACAAGCTCGTTAAAACTTGTGAACAATATTATTTATGAACTCGTAATAAACTCGCGAACATGCTCATTTATAGAATCGTTTAAGATACTTGTTTTAGGCTCTTGAACATAGACTCGTTTTATGCTCGTGAACAGACCCGTTAGCTCGTGAGCTTTAAATGAGTCGAACTTAAACAAAATTTTATGTTCGATAAAAACCTCGGCTTAAACTCGAACTCGTAAAATTTTAACGAGCCAAATTTAAACATTCTAAAATTCGGCTAGGCTCAATTACAACCCTAAAACTGTGCAAATCTGGTTAAATATAAGCCAAATTTTATCCCATCTGTAATTGGGCAGTTAATCGATCTGATTATGAAACTTAACAAACAATATTGTCTAATGCAGACACACACACTGCATAATATTATTTATGTGTAACTGATTAGATACATATTCTGGTTGTCTATATTTTCACTATAAAAATATCGTATATATATATGAATGATCGAATAATTGTTGCCGCTTTTTCCCGAAAACATGCGTTGCCTCAAGCACGTTTCGTTTTGAGGAAATTCTAATCCAAACGATGGGTTAGATGTTGCTCGAATTCTCAATATTTTTAGGTCAAATTGTTACTAAAATGATTAGAATGAAAGAAATGATAGAAGTAATTGAAATGAAAGTAATCGGTATGAAATGTAAAAATGCGGGAAAATAAATGAATTGTGTAGTCGAACTAAAGGTAAGTTACATTAAGTAAAAGTGTGTGAAATATAAAGTGCGTTAAAATAAATCTATCAATTAGAGCGTGAAATGTAAAGGTACGGTAAAGAAACTGCATTAAAGTAAAGGTGCGTGAAATATAAAAGTAGGATAAATAAATTGGGTAGGAATAAATATACGATAAATGTAAATGCGTAAATTGCTTGAATCATAAAGTAATACACTTATGAAACCTTAAACAAACATTATCCTACCGAACCTAACAACTTATTGAAGGAGCAAAGTCGAAGTCATCGTAGACCTTTGTCTCCATTCAATTAACGAGCAAACTAAACTACATTGCAATTAGAGCGGCAAAGTAAAGGCTACACTAAGAAAAGTAAAAACAAGTAATTGAAAGACGGCGATTTGCCCTTTTTGTCGTGCCTTAATGATCCTTTTGTAGTGTTGGTCTTAGGATTGTATCATTACATCGACGATTTTCCCATATTTGAACAGTTGTCATCGCTTAATTTAACTGTTGCTTCATGTCCAAACGGTTTATTTTCTCATACTGGCTTCAATCTAACTCTATTACTCCACACTTTTGAGGACGTGATTTCCTTTAAATTGTTCTGAACCACCTCGTCCTTATTATGAACAATAAAGATTTTCAAATGAAAGTCTTTTAACTAGATGTTACATCTTCTAAGTCCATATTCATCACAACTTGGCTTTGGCAGCCAAGTTACCATTTGTTTGAACTCCAACTTTGTTTTTACTCATTTTCTACATTATATGTTAACATTAATTTGAATTTTGCTTTATTTGTTTTATACTTTTTTCATTTTAGCACACTTTGGTCTCCTTTTCCACATTCGAATTGCCATGTGAAAAGTGTGTAATAATAATATCAGCCACCAAATTTGAGCTACAATTTCTATTTACACCAAATATTTTTGAAAATCATAGCAGATTTAAAGATTACAAAACCAAAGTCAAATTTTGCTTTGAAACATGAGAGAGTACGTTCTGTCTAAGAACATTCACAATCCTTGAAATATCTTTTGAGTTTGGATATTATTCCACGTCAATTTTTTATTACTATTATTTTTTTTCTCTTTTATAAAAAAAATAGTAGATTTTTTTTAACTATTGATCTTTAAATCTATGTTGAAGATTTTAAAAAATATATAAGAGGTAGGATAAGTCCAAAAATATCCTAATCATTCCACCCAAACATTGTCCACATAAGTTGATGCAAGACGTAGTGTGAATCAACGTTACTTGTTCCTCCAATAACATAGATCATTAATTAAGTATAAATTTCTCATTATTCGGACGCTTAACTTAGTTTGTGTTGTTGTTAACACGTCATGCTCCTTAAACAAAGAACAAACAAATTAAAAGGTATGCAGTTGCAGCGTGAAGGGCAGTGATGTCCATCATTCAATTTAAATAATTCATATTAAAATGACTTGGAAAACTTAAGCTTGTCTTGTTAGAGAGAATCGACTCATATTCTATTTAGTTTCGTGTGTTAATTAATTAAAAGATGGTTTATGAAAGCATCAATCAGAAGTTTATAGTGATAATGACGTTATTAA
>CANYCX010286429.1:0-11016 GCA_948193385.1 Breynia disticha f. nivosa
ATTTATGAAATAAAATTCTGTTGAATTATGAAATGAATAGTAATTAATGAATAGTAATTTACTATTTAAACAGTAGAATTTGAATAGTATTGCTTAAATAGTAAGTCACTATTTAAATAGTAACTGTTGAAATAGTGTTACGTGATTTGCATGCATAAACAGTGTTAATTATTGAGTTAATCGATTAACATACTAGTTAATCGATTAAGATTATTAATCGAGTAAAATTTTCACTCGATTAAGTAGCACTAATCGATTAAGTCTCTTATTTATTCATATCATGTGCAGTTTTTATCCAATATTTTACGAAGAAAATTTTGCATGCTGCACTGATGATTCCCTGATTTACTGTAATGATACTAGGAAAGATTTATGAATTGTTTGTACAAAGATTTATGAATTGTTTGTACAAAATATAAGCTGGAAAGATGAAGAATAAGAATAATACAGGGAGCCATGTTCATCCGCGAAAAACTCCAGAATATCATCATCAAATGCAGCTCCACTTATGAAATATATTATACACATGCTTTGCTTAAATTATGGATGATGAAATGAATACAGAGTGTAGAGATTTGATTCAAAGTTTTTAAAAAAAAACAAAAGGAAGAACGGGACAGGTAAAAGAAATACAGAATCTCATAAGTGATAGCATGTTCAGTTGTTAAAGAAGAAGTTGGTTCCACTGAGCTTATATTCTGGAAAGCTTATTATACATTGATTGTATTAAGAATTGTCCTAGGTTGGAAAGTTTCAGAAAGGCTCCAGAATCTCATCAATGGACGCATGTTTTATGGATGGAAAAGTAAAGGATCATGTGTCGATAATGGAATAGCTATGTGAAGGTGGAAACTGTCGAGCATCTTGTCAATTAAGAATTGCAAAAGGATGTTTTATGAAGCCTATAAATAGATCGACAGAAGAAGGAACAAGACACAACTCTTGAGCTATATACTGCATACAACTCTGAGTCATTCTTGATAACACTTCTCTGCAAACAACCAAAGATCACATACTTGTCTTGTCTTTTGAATTTCTCTTAAGTCTTCTCTAGTATTTCTCCTAGAATTGGTTGGTAGGACTTGTGCCGAAAGTCAAGTTGTATTTTGTGAGGTAGCTTGAACTGTAATCAAGTGTGTAAGGTAACCCGGTAAGGTAATACAAATTGTTGGCCAAAATCCTAAGTGAGGAACTTAGGTAGTGGAGTAGGTGTTTGATCCGAACCACTCTAAATCACGTGTCATTGTTTTCTTACTTTCTGCAAAAATTCGAAAACCTAATTAGCTTTATTCAACCCCCCCTTCTAGAGCTAATTTTCATCCTACATGTTCTTTTTCCCTAAAAATGTTACTGCCATGTTTGATAATTCAACCACAATATGTGTACAAAATTTTGTTGAAATATGAGATTGAAAGTTACACTGTTCTTGTTAACCCTGTCGAAAGCATGAAAAAATTTGTTAGAATGTTTCGATTTTGACTCCACCATTGGATTCGAAAGGCACAAAAGCTTAAAGCCTTAATTTTGGTAATTGGAAAATATTATGAAGGTGGTGAACGGAGACAAAAAAAGTGGCAGAAACTACAATTTTTCTATGAACACTGTGGATGGCAAAATTGTCCAAACCAGAAGAGGAGAGAGCAACATGGAAAAATCTAATTGGCTAGATATCTAAAAGGTGAACTCTTTGACTTTATTTTAGAAGAAAAGTAAAACAATATAACCAAAGTTGATTAAGAAGACTAACTGACCAATCCAACGAAAATGAGACCCAACTCAAACTGTCCGAACCGACCCAAACCCAATCAACAATCAATCCATAAACAGTAACTGTTGACTGAACCGAACTAAAATCAAACCACACATATGACCGGACACATCTGTTTATGACAAAGCGAGTACGCTGATTCTATTTTGTAATAGCAACTTAGTCATGATTAGTTAGTGCTAGTGAGAGATTGTTAGTATAAGCCCTTGCCCCAAGCTTTGTCTATAGACTACATTCAAAGTTGAGGCACTCTATTCTATCTATCTGTCATAAATGTACATAAAGAATGACAGAATTCCTTGAGTGAGTACCTCAATGCTTAAGATGACATATGGGAGGCATATGTTTATAGGACCTTGAAGTGAGTGATTTTATTCTAAATATCCCTAGTCGATCACTACTATAGAAATAGTAGGTGAATTGATACTAACATGCTCTTTCTAACTTAATGGGTTCGGTCCTTAGAAATAAAAAGACATTAGATGTCAATTAAAAGTCATGGATACATGTCTAAGTATGGTATTAGGACTAGACCTACAAATGAGAACACTACATGGTTATGAGTTATAAGTGATTTTCATGTGTAAGTGTTACATCAGATTTACTAAAATAAAAATCTCTATGAAAATTTAGATGAACTTTTAAATACTTTAACATACACCTAACGTGCTCATAATAGAGTGACAAGTATATGCATCATTGGTTATGCATTAGTTCATCTTAGACAACATGAGAGAACTGAAAGGATTACCTACTTTCTAGGAGAGAGAAATTGTCATGAGCCACTTAATTAGTAAACTGAGAATTATGTGGCAACATCTAGATGAAATATGAGTTTCATTATTTATCAAAAAGAGTTTAGTGTCACTGAAATATTAAGAAAAGAATTAGAATACATAAGGATAACTCGATCCATGCCTTATGCTAGCTCTGACATTTTAGGATAAAGAGCTATGTAAGATTGCATTATGTCAAATGGATTCCACCACATCTTCATTTAATTTGGGATGTCATAGCATCTTGTTAGAGTGTGTTTATTGTAACGCTTGAAAATTTTGTTAAATTTGGTGGATTTTAATTAAATATATAGAAAACGTAAATAAATTTTTCGACAACTAAATTAAATAATAATTTAGTGGGACGAATGCAAATTAGTGGAAAATAAAAATATGAGGTTGTTAAGTCAATTGGGAAAGAGAAATATGAAGGAGCGGTGAACCAATAGTGCTCGGGGGCAAAATCGTCAAAATTGAACCATATATATATCCTTTATTCCTCTCTCTCTCTACATTTCACCTACAACATCTCTCCCTTTTTCCTACCATCTCTCTTAAGTGAAAAACCCTAGGAATCGTTTTTCCTCATCAAACCTTAGTGTCCGGGAGATTTGAAATCGATCGGAGATCGAATTCAGGTAAGAATTTCTAGCATGATTTGTAAATCCCGTTTTTGAATCTAGCCCTAGATTTTCGGCCTTAAATTTCTTCTGTTTAAGCTCTGATTTGAGCGAATAATGGCTCGTTGGAAAGCTTAACATGTGTATTATCGGTTGGTAACCATTTTTGGTGTTTAAACGTGTTTTAGGTGTCCAAAATCGAGGTTCGAAGGCCAACTGTGAATAGTGACGGGGTTTGGGTTTCTTAACCCTAGGTTCATTTCTGAGTTCTATTGTTTAGGTAAGATTCTTCGGACCCTATTGAGGTTGTTTTGATAGTCAATTTAATTGGGTAGTAATTGATGAGAGAGAATGGAATACAGGTAGGAAAATGGTTAGGGTTTTGGATGAGAGATTATATGGAATTGGGATTAATAATACGTGTTGGATGGTAGAAATCGTAAAATGTATGTAAATAAATGTGTTAAGGATATTAATGGTGGTTGTTCGAAAGAAAAGGGAAAGAAATTAGGTTAAGGTAGTTTGAGGTTATTAATGAGAGGAAGAGGAAGGTAGTGAGATGGGAGTCAAAAATAACCCTATTGAGGTTGTTTTGATTGTCAATCAGTGAATTGGGAGTTTATGTTGAGCATGTTGGTGATTGAAAATTCAACTTTGGTTATATATATATACATAACATGGTATGAACATTTTATTGATGCATGATTTGGGCACATTGACATTTCATATGACATTCATGCACATAGAGTTGTGGAAAGCAAGAAAGATAAATAAATGTTAGCTCTTAGTCAGCAAGGGATTTGAGGGAGTGGTTATGGCTCTTGGGAGCGTAAATTGTGGTAGTATATAAAACATACATTACTGCGGCACAGTGGGAGTCTCAGTTCACTTTTTAGTGTTTGAGCGTTACAAGCCAATTAAGGGCGTTATTCAGGCCAAGTAAGGGCGTAAAAAAATCTATGGTCCATAGTAAATTATAACCACATACTCCCGGCCGACGAGGCCCATTTGCAAATGTCAAAAGAAATGGCCAAGTAAGGGTGTAATTTGAAAACTAGAGTTTAGAGAATCATGAGGGTTGCATTAGAATGCATTGGAGGGCATTCATTCATAACCATGAAATTGTGTTTATGTAACGGTATGATTAAATGCTTAAATGATGAAATTGATTGTATACGTGTGAAGAAATGATGCCATGTCTTGAGTATTGAATGGTGAGCTAACTAGGGTTGTGTAATGTGACACGAATATAATTGTACTGTAATTGTTCTATGTTCTTATGTGATTCACATGTGAATTATGGTTGGAAATGATTAGGTTTGCCAAATGTGATAGATGATATATGATTAAATGGTTATGGATTAATTGTATGTAATTATATGTGTAGTTAGATGATTTTTGTTGGTTGAGAATTGGCTTTGGAATGTTATATGGTGTAGGAAAAAGGTTGAAGATTTGAATGGTATGTTATGTGAGTTTTTGTGCAGGTGACCAGAGATCCAAATGTGGTGGTAGCTAAGTAGGTGCAGTCGCCGTGACCACGCGTACTTCAGCAACGACCATGCGTTTGTGTGTGGATCGCTGAGTTCCACATTTTGGTAAATGTTATGTATGGTTTTGTTTTGTTTAGAATTCCAATTGAGAATTTAATTGCCGTATGGTTGTCTGACGTTATAAAATTGACTGTGATGTTGTGTTTGTCATGGATTGATTATGAATTTTATATATGTGTGGAATGTTGTCCATTTGGTAAGTCTTGGTTGCTGAGTCTCGCGGCTCACTGTGTTTTATGCCCGCCGTGTGGGCAGGAACTTGAGGGGAGAATCATTTTGCTACGAGAAGGATACATACTGCTTGTTTCCGACTCCGACTGCAGAGTTCGAAGAACCAAGGAGGGCTGTGTACGAAGATTTGTGTTGATTTTAAATAGTGCATATGTTTTTGTGTATGGTTATAAGTGAAATGGAATTGAATTGATTCCTTTTCTCTCATAACCAAAACTTTTTGTACCTTGGCATATTTTGGAAATTGTCCTTCTCAAAACAATGTAAAGACACATTTTTCTTAATGAATGTATTTATATTTTCTTTTAAATTTGTGTTTATTTTATTATTATCTTAAACAATATGATGTCCGAGTTTAATTGTCATCTCAAAAGAAATAACATATTAACATATGATGGTAATTGAATTGCGGTGTCACATTTAGTGGTATCAGAGCCTAGGTTGTTAAAAACCTCGGTTCCTGATGTCATAGTTTTTAAAACTTATATTATTTGGATTTCTCAAACGAGTTTTCGTAGCATGATTGCAAGATTTTTGAATTGTACATTGTCTATTCATATTTTCTAAATGGAAGACTTTTTCTTCATTTTATAATTTAGAATGGAGGAGGGACAAGGAGATAGTGCACAGGTAGTCGTTGGTTCTTTTGAGTCAGTGCAGGGGAATGTCAACGTTCCCAATGCAAGTGAACAAGCACCTACCAACCCTCAAGCACTAGCTCAGCCTCAGGCTATTCAACAACATCTAGATTTGATAGGGGCAACCGTGAGGGAACAACTACTACGTGCCCAGAGGCTGGATATTGATAGGAATTATGAACAGATTTGGAAGTTAGGAGGAAAGCCTTTCTTAGGCACCACAGCTCCTTCTGTTACTGAGGATTGGCTGAGAGATACAGAGAGAGTCCTCCAGAGAATGAATTTCATCTCTGTGAGAAAGGTTCAATATGCTGCCTTGTTGTTCGAAGGGGAAGCAATTAATTGGTGGGATATGGTACCTTGAAGCATAAATGAACCACTCACCATGACTTGAAAGGAATTCTAGAGGGCTTTTGCTGAGAAGTACACTCCACCAGTGTACAGAAGAGAGAAAAAAGTAGATTTTTTGAAGTTAGAACAAGGTGACCTCTTAGTAGCTGATTATGAGGTGAAATTCACCCGACTCTCCAGATACGCGCCAGAGGAAGTGGCCGCTAATGAGTTAAAGAGAGATCACTTCGAGATTGGGTTGAAGCGGGAGATCCAGCTTCTGTTGGCAATACAACCTGCCAGCAACTCAGCTTTTCTTGCTGCTGCTCTACGAGCAGAGAAAACTTTGGAAGAGGAGAAGCCTCCAGAGGCAAAGAAAGCTAAACAAGAGGGAAGCTCAGGAGGGGCGAAGAGCTTTAGTTCATAGGGG
Source organism: Breynia disticha f. nivosa (assembly GCA_948193385.1). Classification (NCBI taxonomy): domain Eukaryota; kingdom Viridiplantae; phylum Streptophyta; class Magnoliopsida; order Malpighiales; family Phyllanthaceae; genus Breynia; species Breynia disticha. The sequence continues at coordinate 6,347 of CANYCX010286429.1, forward strand.
TCCGAAGTGACCAAATCAAAGAACTTTAGCGGCAGAGGAGCAGGGTCTTCAGGCAGACCATTTTCTAGACACAATGGACAGAGTGTGTCTGAGGGAAGGAAACGGTCCAATATCGTCTGTTTTTACTCCCAGAGAAGAGGGCACACGGCGAAAGACTGCTATTAGAAGCAGAATGATGAAGCTAAGACACAACGTTCCCAGAGCAGTGTTGATGATAATTTGAGAAGCACTGCTGGAAATAGAGGCAGGGAAGCACAGTCTGGATGAGCTGGTACACAGTCCAGGGGTTCCTGACCTAACTAGCCACCAGCACTAGCAGCACCTCAGGCTAGGGTCTATGACATAGCTAGAGCAGACACAGTGGATGACCCGAATATGATCTCTGGTATTGTTTATATTTTGGGTTTTCCCATTTACATGCTTATAAATTCTAGTGCATGCTGCTCATTTATAGATTATGATCATGCATTGAATTTTAATATGGGCGTAGAGGCTCTAGATTATATTATTGAGGTGTCGATGTCGTTTGGGGAATTGGTTAGTGTGAGGAAGGCGATAAAAGCATGTCCGATAGTCATAAGTGATCATGAGTTCTGGTCGGATTTGGTGGTGATTCGTCTAGAGAATTTTGGGTTAATTTTGGGTTTGGATTGGCTTTCAAAACATAGAGCCATGGTTGACTATTTGTCAAAGGAGGTGTTTATCGAGGTTAATGGACGGAAGGAGGTACTGTTTGTAGGAGACCGAAGGGTAGTGCCTTCCTATCTGATATCCGCCGTGCAAGCTGTGAGCTTGATTAGGGATGGATGTGAGGCATATTTGGCCAGTGTGGTGGATACCACAAATACTAGTGTGGGAGTTTCTGATGTTCTAGTGGTATGAGAATATCCAGATGTATTCCCAGAAGATTTGCCCAAATTACCTCATAGCAGGGAGGTAGATTTTAAAATTGAAGCTGTACGAGGGACAACTCCAATATCGATAGCACCCTATAATGGCGCCAGTGGAATTGAAAGAATTAAAGAAACAATTGGAGGAATTGCTTGACAAAGGGTTTATCCGATCCAGTATTTCTCTGTGGGAGTGCCATTTTTATTTGTGAAGAAGAAGGATGGTAGTGTGAGGTTGTGTATTGACTACCGTCAGTTGAATCAGGTGACGATTAAGAAAAAATATCTGTTACCCAGAATAGATGATCTTTTGGATCAACTGAGAGGCACAAAAATTTTGTCTAAAATCGACCTAATGTTAGGGTACTGGCAGCTGAGAGTAGAGGAAAATTCAGTGCCTACGACAACATTCAGGACCCGATAAGGCCATTTTGAGTTTACGGTGATGCCATTTGGGTTAACTAATGCCCCAACTGCATTCATGTCTTTAATGAATAAGATTTTTCAGCCTTATCTGGATACCTTTCTGGTTGTTTTCATAGACGATATCCTCATAAACTCTCGGAGTCAAGAAGAGCATGAGGAGCATCTTCAGGTGGTATTGCAGATACTGAGGGACAGACAGATGTATGTTATGTTTTCCAAATGTGAATTCTGGCTGGAACAGGTTGTGTTTTTGGGTCATGTGATTTCCAGACATGGCGTGCAACCCGATCCCTCAAAGATTAAAGTTGTGGAGGACTGGAAAGCACCGAAAAATGTGACTGAAATACGGAGTTTCCTAGGTTTGTATCGGCGGTTTATCCAGGATTTTTCGATTCTTGCGAGACCGTTGACTAGTCTATTGAGGAAGAATGCCAAGTTTGAGTGGGGAGATAGATGTCAGAGCAGTTTTGAGGAGATTAAGCAGAGGTTGATTGAGGCTCCAGTATTGACTTTACCGTCAGAGGATGGAGAGTGTGTCTTCTACACTGATGCTTCTGGGATGGGTTTAGGTGGTGTGTTGATGCAGAATGGTAAGTTTATTGCATATACCTCGAGGCAGTTGTGGCCACATGAGTTAAACTATCCGACACACGACCTTGAACTCGCAGCTATCATACATGCTCTAAGAACTTGGAGGCATTATCTCTACGGAGAAACCTTCAAGATTTTTATTGACCACAAAAGTTTGAAGTATGTTACAACCTAGAAAGAGTTGAACCTCAGGCAAAGGAGGTGGATAGAGTTGCTGAAGGACTACGATTGTTCTATTGAATATCATCCCGGCAAAGCTAACGTGGTAGCTGATGCTTTGAGAAGGAAATCTCAAGGAAGGAGGATGGTATATCATATAATGTGGAGTCCTTAGTTGTGATGAGAGAATTACGAGTGGAGCTATAGGTGACTGAGGAAGGATTGTTAGCAAACATATCGGTGAAACTGATATTACGGGAGCAGATAATAGAAAAGCAGATAGAGGATGAAAAGCTAAGGCATGCCAGGAAGAAAGTTGAACGGGGGTAAGAAACTCCCTATTTGCTTGATAGCCAAGGTATTCTGTATTACGATACAAGGTTGTGTGTGCCAGACCTTCCAGAGGTGAAAGAAGAAATATTGCAGAAAGCTCATTCTTCACGTTACTCAGTGTACCCAGGCAGTACTACGATGTACTGGGATTTGAAACCACAATATTGGTGGCCAGACATGAAGAAGGAGATTACGGAGTTTGTAGTGAAGTGTTTGAACTGTCAGCAGATCAAGGCTGAAAATCAAGCTCCAGGTGGGAAGCTTCATTCTTTGACTATTCCAGAGTGGAAATGTGAGCAGATTACTATGGATTTTATAGTTGGGTTGCCTAGAACATTCTGAAATCATTGTGTGGGTAATTGTGGATAGATTAACCAAATCTGTGCATTTTTTGGCAATTAAGTAGGATGATTCTCTGGATAAGCTAGCGGAGAAATATGTGGTAGAAGTGGTGAGACTGCATGGAGTGCCAATTTCCATTGTTTCTGATCAAGATCCTCAATTTACTTCACGGTTTTTGGGAAGTTTACAGGAAGCTATGGGTACTAAACTACATTTTAGTACAGCATTCCATCCTCAGACCGACGGACAGATAGAACGGACGATACAAACTCTGGAAGATATGAGGAGAGCCTGTATTTTGGAGTTTAAGGGTAACTGGGATTGACATTTGCCATTGATAGAGTTCGCATACAACAACAGTTATCATTCCAGCATCGGAATGGCACCATATGAAGCTCTGTATGGCAGGAAATGTCAGAATCTAGTGTTTTGGGATGTTGAAGGACTGCGATAGATTGAAGGTCACAAACTGGTGCAACAGACAGTGGATAAAGTGCAGGTTATTAAGAAATGCATTAAGGCTGCCCAAGATCGTCAAAAGAGCTATACTGACAGACATCAGTGGGAGATCACCTATGAGGTGGGTGAGAAAGTATTCCTAAAAGTATCGCCTTGGAGTGGAGTTATATGACTCGAAAAGAGCGGGAAGTTGAGTCCGAGATTTATTGGGCCATATGAAATTGTGAAACGGGTCGGACCTCTAGCTTTTCAGCTTAGGTTACCCGATGAACTCTCGAGGTTACATGATGTGTTCCATGTTAGTATGCTGAGGCGGTATAGATCAGATCCCAGTCATGTGATTAAGGAACCAGAAGTGGAAGTAGCAGAGTATATGACCTATAAAGAAGAGCCGGAGGAAATCCTAGATCAGATTGTTTCGTAAACTGCGCAATAAGGAAATTCGAATGGTTAAGGTTAAATGGAGTTTCCACTCTCCAAAAGAGGTAACTTGGTAGGTTGAAACAGAGATGCGTCATTTATTTCCTGATCTAGGTACGATTTTAAATTTTGAGGGCGGAATTTTCTTAAGGGGTAGATCTGTAACGCTTGAAAATTTTGATAAATTTGGTGGATTTTAATTAAACATATAGAAAACGTAAATAATTTTTTCGCGAATTAAATTAAATAATGATTTGGTGAGAGGAATGAAAATTAGTGGAAAATAAAAATCTGAGGTTGTTAAGTCAATCGGGAAAGAGAAATATGAAGGAGCAGTGAACCAGTGCTCGGGGGAAAAATTGTCCAAACCGAACCGTATATATATCCTTTGTTCCTCTCTCTCTCTCTACATTTCACCTACAACATCTCTGTCTTTTTCCTACCATCTCTCTTAAGTGAAAAACCCTAGGAATCGTCTTTCCTCGCCAAACCCTAGTGTCCGGGAGATTTGAAATCGATCAGAGATCAAATTCTCGTAAGAATTTCTTGCATGATTTGTAAATCCCGTTTTTTAATCTAACCCAAGCTTTTCGGCCTTAAATTTCTTTCGTTTAAGCTCCAATTTGAGCAAATAGTGGCTCGTTGGAAAGCTTAACATGTGTACTATATGTTGGTAACCATTTTTGGTGTTTAAAGGTGTTTTAGGTGACTGAAATCGAGGTTCGAAGGCCAACTGTGAATAGTGACGAGTTTGGGTTTCTTAGCCCTAGGTTCATTTCTGATGTAACATTCTGGATATTTTTCGTCGTAAAATGACGATAAATATGTGTTTTATTGTTAATATATAAGATATACGAAAGGTTGATCGAAAGTTGACGCGAAACGATCGACAAAAAATTGGAAAATCTGGAAATAGGGAGAACGCGCAGTGGGCAGCAAAGTACGCGTGGTCGCTGCCACACCGCGTACTTTGCCACCACCACGCGTAGTCACCTGGCAGCTTGAAAAAAAATATATTTCGAAACATCGGGGCCATTTTCTTCACCTCTT
>CANYCX010286611.1:0-14081 GCA_948193385.1 Breynia disticha f. nivosa
CTACGTGTATATTCCAAGAGATGGAAGAAGGGTATGACTACAGAAGCTGCCACAGTCCCTGCACTTGCAGAAACATTGCAACCTGAGCCTCCACTAGCAGAAACCCAACCTATGTCTGAGGATGAATCCGAGGAATTGGCCAGGGATTACTAACTTCCTATTGCAGTACGGAAAAGAAAAAGAGAGTGTACGAAACATCCCTTGTCCCTGGACTGGCCTCTTCACCAACTGGATGTGAAGAATGTGTTCTTGAATGGAGATTTGGAGGAGAAGTGTTTATGAGCTTGCCTCCTGAATTGGAAAGAGAATATGGAACAAATAGGGTGTGCAAGCTGGAGAAATCCCTGTACGGACTCAAACAGTCCCCCAGAGCATAGTTTGCGAGGTTCGGAAAGGTCGTGAGGGCCTTGGGTTACAAACAAAGTTAGGCAGGTCATACGCTGTTCTATAGGAGATCTGAAGGAGGTAAGACTGTTGTGCTAATTGTATATGTGGATGACATTATTATCACTAGCGATGACGCACAGAAAATCATCAACCGTAAAAGGAGGCTAGCACAGGAGTTTGAACTCAAAGATCTCAGGCCTTTGAAATACTTCTTAGGAGTGGAGTTTGCGAGGTCAAGAGGGGATTTTCGTGAACCAAAGAAGGTATATTCTTGATCTATTGACCGAAACTAGATTGCTGGGATGTAAAACAACAGACACCCCAGTGGAAGCAAACTTGAAATTACCCCTGCTACACCTGAGAAGATAATTGACAAGGAAAAATACCAGAGGCTGGTGGGTAAACTGATTTACTTGTCCCATACAAGGCCAGACATAGCATTTGCTGTGGGACTCCTAAGCCAATTCATGCATGCCCCTGGAGAAGAGCACTTTACTGCAACCTACAGAGTGCTGAAATATCTAAAGGGCACACCAGGAAAGGGTCTAATGATAAAAAAGAGGAAGGAACTAGACATTGAAGTCTACACTGACGCAGACTGAGCAGGAGACAAAAACGACAGAAAATCAATTTCAGGTTACTGCACATTTGTTTGGGGAAACCTAGAAACTTGGCGCAGCAAAAAACAGAGTGTGGTAGCAAGAAGCAGCGCAGAGGCAGAATTAAGGGCTCTGGCGTTGGGAGTATGCGAAGTTATGTGGATTAGAAGGGTGTTGGAAGAATTGAAAGTTCAAGTCAAGACACCAATGAAGGTTTACTGCGACACTATTGCAGCAATCTCTATTGTTCACAATCCTGTGATGCACGACAGGACAAAACATATAGAGATTGACAGACACTTTATCAAAGAAAGGTGGATTCAGGGGTTATTTGTATACCCTACATCCCTACTTCACAACAAACAGAAGAAATACTGACTAATGGGCTATCACAAGATCAATTCAACACTCTAACCAGCAAGCTAACAATGGAGGACATTTTCAGCTTGAGGGGGAATGTGGAAAGTAGAGTGTGAATACATTAGATTATCAAGTGTGAATATGTTAAGATTGTTTCCTTAGATAGGTGTTACCTTAGCTTACTCAATTAGGGCTGTAAATTAGTAGACAAATCACTAGAAATTAGCATAAGCAATTACTGCAATACATATATATAAGTGTATAACCAAGTAATGAAGACTTATCAATTCTTCTTCATATTTCATCTAAAACTATCCTCGTAAATGTTATCATTTCAGAAATATCAGCTTACCCTTCCATTTGTAATGACTGCATTGACACCGGATTCAATTCCAAGTTGCCTAAACAAAAACTGTGCAACCTGCATATTGCAAATAATTAATAAAATGACCATCATTTGTAGACAATTCCAAATATAATCAAAAACCAATATACAAGTTCAGAAGAGTCAGGCAGATGAATACCAAACAAAACAAATGAAACAATTATATTAAAACTTGTTGGAAGAACACTAAGTGAAAAGAAAGCAAAACACAAAAAATTAAGTCAAACCTTATTCAAATGCTCTTTCAATTCATCAAGTTCTGAAAACTTAGATTTGACAGTCTTCAGTGGTATTTCATTTGCATCAGCTAGCTCAAACACCTTTTCCAAAAATTCTTGGCCCTCATCACTTGCTGCAGCAGATAAAAGGACAAAATTCTGCTCGTAATATGAGCAAATTTGTCGCAAGAAGTTCAGCACATTTTTCTTGTGACTGCATGAAAACATAAAGTAAGGCATTTTAATGGTTACGACAGAAGCTTGGCAGACTAATGCATTCAAAGTGTACACAATATAACAAACCTGAAAGTGGAAATCGTAATATCAAAAGCCTTTGCAAAAAGATGAGCATGCATCCCAGTGTCTTTGTTGAAATTAAATAGGACGCCCAAGCGGGCACCTTTACATCCCTCTACCTGCATTGTATCAAAGGACATTGAAGAATGTCAAGACCATTAAAAATGTTACCCATCATGAAGAAATTAAAAAAAAAAGATATTATTTGGCATTCACCAGATAATGTATTCCTTCATGAAGCAACTTCAGCCCTTTCTTTGATGTAATGTCGACAGCAAGAAGATGAGTTACAGGCTTTATGTCATCTATGGCTGTGATTGGGAGGGAAAGAAAAAGATAAAAATTTCACAATATCTTAAAAAAAAGAATCAGTAGAATGCTCTATGTGCTATATATACTCCACTTACTGTTGGGAGAATGCAAGTAACTAGCACCACTGATCACCGATTCCCGTCCGAGAAATGTTGAAGTCAAAGATATGAACTTAGGTTTAGCTTTTCCCTCAGCAATGATCTATTTGAAAAATTGGCCAAAAGGGTGGTGAGACATGATAGTAATTAATTAAATATAAACACCAGTAACAAAAACTGGCAAGTAATGGCAGCTGAAGTAAATAAACAAAATCTATACATGATCATCAACAAATCAACACAAATCGTGTACCTGTGGATTGTAACGGCTAACACCATTTTCTGAGAGAAATTTGTCTAAAACATCAGTACGAGAGTTTATATGCCCATAATAAACTTGTTCTTGTATTCTGGGGAGTTCATCATTCATGGCATTCATAAGAGCATCCTAAACAAAGAATAACAGGAATTTGTTCAGTGTCACAGAAAAATAAACTAAAAAACAATGAGAGCCAACTGAATGTGGCGCCAAAACATATGCGAATGAAATAAACACCCCTTCAAAGAGCTCAAACTTTACTTTCAGCTAACAAGGCTTTGGCATTTCCTCACAAAAAAAGGGGTATAGCCTACTTTTGAGATCACATGTGAATTAGAGCATTGATCCAAGCTCATATGCCAGCTAACACAAGTTTATAGAAATAATGTCCCACGTTAAGAAGTGACGGCTTTAAAGTTAGTCATTTATGAGTATTTCAACTGTATGTTGCAAAAACAGTTCAGCATATCAGTTATATCAAACCAAACATATAACATATACTAAAATAACAAGAAGGGAAAAAAGAAAAAAAAAAGAATGACCATGAATATACTTTTCATGGCCATGAGCACCACCTCACTAGAATCAGAGACAAGACCATTCATCAAGAGGCAGCATTGCAGTTTTGACAAACCCAGCTTAAAAACAAACAAGGAGCTTTCTTGTGAGAGTTTCTTGAACGTTTGCTCCTTCTCCAGTTTTAGCAAGATATCTTGAGGTGGAGATTTCACTTTCGGTCTGCATAACCACAACCAATAATCAAATTAATTAAGAAGCTCAATGACTGAAGATTAAATAGAATCAATATTTCAATTTCCAAGAACATTTTCCATGAAGACAGTCTAAAGTGCGTATTTATTTCGAAATAATGATTTGAAAATAATCAAATAAATAGCTGAAGTCTTTCAGAACTTACAGTATTGTTTCCACAAATGCTCCTTCCACGTGGTGCATTTCTATAACATAATCATCTCCTGATTCAAGACGCAAACTGTTTATCTGCCAATTATACAAGAAAAGATGCCTCTTTTAGAAAAATCTGTAACTCATGCTGAGCTTGACCTCATGGATGATAAGTGCAACTGCTAAAATGTAAATGGCCGGTCACACTACATAAGACAGGCTGAGATAATCTAACTTAGAGAACCGCAAATCAGAATCAGTGCACTAAAAGTTTGAGGAAAGAGGATCCATAGGACATAAAAAAGGACTCAAGATTTTTACCTTGCTTAAAAACTGAAAAGCTGTTCGAATTTCGTAATTATCCTTAACATAAGTGAATAGACCTATGATCTGCAAAATAATTTCTTGTCAAACAAAGATGACGAAAAGAAAATACAGAAGGGAAACAGGTTTCTGAAGGAAGAAAATACCAAACTGGAAATATCCTCCAATTTTCCATCATTTTCCGCATCAAATAAATCAAGATCACCACCACCCTTCTCGATTTCCTTAATATAGTTTGAGGAGTAAAGTATCAACCCAAATCTCATCGGAAAGTTGTTCTCATACAATGAGATTATCATATCAACAGACTGAAAGTTCACGAGATAATCCATGTCAAATTCTGGGGCAAAAACAAATAGTTAACCACTAAAAATCTAACTTGCCTCAAGGCCACAACTGGTGGATGGATCAACCACATAAACAGCATGGAAAAGGTTCTTGCGTATGTAGCGCATTTGACCAGGGAAGACAGGCATCAAAATCTACAATTACAGGCATTAGAAATTCGAGAAACAAATAGCTTGTCCAAAAAAATATGCGACTGCAAACTAATATTACCTCATTTAAATTGCTGCGCCATCTCTTGTACATGGCATCCTCTTCTAAGTTATTGAGATAATGGACATGAGTTGAACGAAAATCAACTCGAAGTATGCTTGATTCTTGAGGAGGCATTACTGATAAGAGTTTCTGTATTGTACTACGAGGAACCTGAAATGCCAGAAATTTCCCATGTAAACAAATAGCTGGAAAAAAATTATTCACAAGTATAAAGTTGCATCAAGCCCTTGTTATTTAGCAGAACTGAGTTTCAAGCTACTAGAATCATGATTATCAAATCTACAAATAAAAAGGCTGAACAATCCCTAATTAGATCAGATGATTTTATGAAATGAAAATATAGACAGGTACGGAAAACCTCCAAAGTTGAAGCCGCACACACTCTCAGTCTAGAAAATTTCCTATGACATGGTTTACATAAAATTTTTACAGGGATGCATATGAAGTTGAGATATAGTTGGTCTTCCAACAATAGAATCCCCACAAAATTATTTCATACTTGAGTGTTTGCTACGCTCGATATCGGATATTCTTTAGATCCTAGAAAGCGATTGCATTAAATTGAAAATAAAAGTCACAGATCAGGATTAAGGATCATGGTTCCACAAGTAAATACTAGCTATACTCTCATCATCTGTTTGAATATGAGTTTGATACTACACAAAGAAACCAGTATGTTTGAAATAGTAGTTTCTTCCGCCTTTCTTATTAGACTAGATTAAGGCTCAATAATAGCACAATTTTAAAAATACAAACCTACTGTATATAAAAATCAAGTTAAACCATGTCATTAATCTCAAACCTAGAAAGTAAATAAAGTATTTTTTATTTACTTTTTCTGACAGTAACATATCTGCACTCCATTTGAGCTAGTGGACTACATCCTCCACACTTTCGGTGGACCAGATAATTAAATAGGCATTTGGCAATTTTTACCTTCAATCTTGAGAATTGATCAGCTAGCAGCAACTCTTGCTGGACCATGTCAATCAACCTACATTAATGTTAGGAGAAGATGAAAAAGACTAGTAGAAGCCAGTTGCAAATTACTGAAGATATTTTTATCTCATTAATGAGAAAACGAGAGTCAATAGCAAAAGATATAAACAACCAGTGAAATATGACCAGATTCAAAAATTTTGAAATGTATAATGGAGCAAGTATGATTTCTAACTCACTGCATAGAAAATTTTCGTAATACATGCGTGAAAAAACCAACTGAAACAAATAAATGCAAACTGTGATTTTCATCATGGCTGTTTCTAAAATCTACATGATAATATTAAATCAGTGGAACTCTGCATGAACCCTAGATTGTCATCACAGTTTTCCAGCAGCAAATTCAACATGCCAAAGTTTATCACTGCCAAAGCTAGCTAAGTGGCCATAGTGTGATAAATAGAAATTCCAATGAAGTTATTAAAATCTTTAGTGAAACTGAGCATGACTAGTAACTTCCATTCCGGATTGAACTTCAGCTGATTCTAAAATTGTGAAAAAAAAAATGCCATGGAAAAGGTAAACTACCATAGACAACCATATGTTTCTAAAATTATCTCTCTGGTAATTCACAACTATATGAAATGAAACTCCAGTCAAGAGAGAGAGAGAGAGAGAGAGAGAGAGGGAAGGGAGAGAGAGAGGTAAATGGCACCATTACGATATGGCCAACAATTGGAAAAGTTACAGAAGTTCAAAAGTGTCAATTATGATACCGAGCACGTTCAGCCGCCATAATTTTCAGAATTAAGCATTGCAATGGTTTCATTGAAGCGATAAGAAGAAATAATAACCAAAAAACAATTAAGTGAGATCAGAAGCATTACATATAAAGGTCAATGTCATCAATATTGATCAAAGCGCCATTAAGAGCCATCAACGACTTTCCTGGAGGGATCATTCGCTGGTTAGCAGTTATTTCATCTTTAACCGAATCATCAAGCTGCAACATACCAATGCCCATGTGATTACTAGTATAAGAAAATCTAAGTTCCTTATATGTAAAAAAATTAAATGTTTATCAATGTTTGCGAAACACCATTGACTACCTTCATTCTAGACAAAGAAGAAACTACACTAGGAAAATTTTGGTTGATTTCCTGCATTGACTGCAGTGGATCAGAGGCACGGACTATTCTTTGGGCTGTTTGATGACCTAAATCTGCAAAGATTACAAAGGAAAACTAATTTATTAACAAATTTCGTCAAAAAATATCAAGAAAACATAAAACTATAGTCACCCTTCAGTTCCCAAACATCAAGAGTATCTGATATTGTTGATGACAACAAATAATCTCTGAAAGTCATTATCTCAGATGTAAGCTCAGGTTTCCGTTCCTGCACATGGAATGCAAACATCTCAATCATAGGCAAGACGTCAAAACTTTTCCGGAAGTAAGGTGGCATGGCTGACATGATCAGATAACATTAATGTTAAGAAAATGTTTCTTTGGATGAACGATGAAGAGGAAAATAGATGTTGGGGAATAAGGAAGACACTATTTCAATCTTCTTTTCTTACTTTTTATTTCTTCAAAGACCTTTGAATTTAGATACCGTGACATGAATTACTCCGCATAAGATCTCAAAATCACATGAAGAATAGGCCAAAAACTACAAATAGAAATTTTTGCTATAAAGTAGTGGACACTCCCCCAGTAATTTCTCTTAACACAAATCATTCAGGTGAAAGCCATATCGCTTAAAATTGATCGAGACAGGGAATGAAAGCAAATTTTAGCAGCACCACACTGTGACAAGTTATGCATGCATATTCAGTACTGAATATCTTCGTTGAAGCAGCAGATCATGCATACAGTAAACAGCCATCAGTTGGTCAAATGGCGTAGAAGGCACCATGATAAATCAAAAGCAACCTAGCAGTCCCCAAAGCAATCATAACTTGATAATGCATTAACCAAAAGTCATAGATAAGTTAAATTATAAGAAAACAAACCAGTATTTTTGAAAAAATAAAGCCCCTAACATCCTGGCTCAGATCTTCTGTTCGGGGATCCTCCAGAGTGACACCTGAAATTCACAAATTTACCTTCTGATTAATGTACAAGTCTAGAAGTCACAGATGTCATTGTCAGATGATGTCCACTCTAGCTATGAAATTTCCAAAGCAATTGTGTAAACGTTAAACAGAAGATTAAAGTTAAGAAGATCCCAATAACTTGCAATGATCTGGCATAAAACATGAATGCTCATGGCAGGAAATGATTAAGTAAGTTAAGAACATCACTTAGAAATCTCTAGAAGATATCCGTGTCCCAGTTAAAAGATTTCTCAAGACCAGCACACGTGAAAAGATGATTAATATAAACTTTGTGATAGTTAGACTTTCTGCAAAAAGAATTCTCTGAATATTTGGCGGGAGAATGATCTGACAAGTCTCAAAGTTTAATCAAGAAGATATATTACTAGTGATATCGCAATCGAACCAAGAGGTAATTTTGGATCATACCATCAGACCAGACGACCCCTATGGCTTTCACAATGCAGATTCTCTAGAAAAAATCTAGAATTACTAGCATTCAATTAAAAAAGCATAAGAGTTCTGACTTAAAATTGTGTAAGGCACTGCTTTCACACATTTTATATCTTTCCATATCCAAGTTCATAATCGCAATGCCACATAAATTCATCAATTCTTTTGTATGTGTCTTGCATGCATAGCATGACTTCAGAGGGAAAAATAACATAATTTGGAATTCTAACCTTTCTTTATTGCACTGTCATCCATCGCCTTATATTCCATATTCTTCAGAGCAAGTTCTACACCATAACCACCCAAATTTAAGTAGTCTCCAGCACCAACAGCACTACAGTGATCAGCACCTGCCTCACAGCCAGAGGGTAGCACAGGTCTAACTATGTATTTCACCTTTCCCTGAAAGTTTTAAAGCAAATTAATCAATAATATCCAGTCAAATATCATAAAATGAGAGAGAAACTAATAACATTAATTAAGACAAGCTATTGAAGAAACAAATTTTTGTCAGTCATTATCATAATATTCTTCATCCATTCAGAAATCTTTGACGCTTCAGATAAGCGGAATAAACATGTTCCACAAAAAAATTTTGCTTTGAATTTTAATGAACTGACAAATCTTAACTAGAAGAAGTGCCCTCAGAGTCGAAGAAGAACTTCACACTCAAAACACACGCAACTACTCTGATATTTCACATGAATAAAAGATCACACCAAATAATATTGATCTTCTAGTGATCCCTAAGCCTCAAACAATACAGATACTAAGCTAGAGTCACTCCAATAATAATGTTACACGTATCATTTCAATTGAAGTACATTTAATTTTGAGGCTACCACAATTCTAACTCTAACTATGTCTCAAATGATTTTTTTCAAGACTTCCGACATAAATTCAATTACACATACAGATCACTTAGAAACTACCCTCATAAGATTAACTTTTATTTATGTCACATTTGTTGCAACAAATTAGCAAATCAACAATTCCTGTTTCTTGAGTAGACTATTATCAAATCAATCCATGGTTTCAAGATATAGCTATACATTATAAATCTATTCAAACAAATGAGAAATATCATTGACAAAGATTCAAATCCTAAATTTCAGCAGATAGGTTAAGCAGCACACACATGCACAGAATAGGTAGAGCAATAAGACAAGAATACAATAAGAATACAAATCTGACAAAATTTGTATATATATAGAAAACCTCTTTGGCAGCTGCAACCAGAGTGGTATGAAACTCTCTAAAGCAATCTGTTCCAAGGGCACCATACAAAATTGCAGCTGGGCTTCCTATGTGTGAATCAAAATGGATGTGATCAAAGTCAAATAGTTCAGGCTGCTGAAACGAGTCTCCGTTGCTGGATGCAAACATGCAAACAATAGTGAAAAGAAACAATCAATGAAAAGGTTGCCATATCTAAGTACATTGTAAATGCTGAAGAATATAAAACATAATATTTACAGAATATCTGGATTCTGAAGCCATGATTGCAGGTCAGCAACATCAAAGAACAATGACCCCCCAGTATCCACCCAGCAACATTTCCCACCAGGACTTTTAGGATTTGTGCCAACAAGCCAAGGATCTGACTTCTTCAATTCATTATTTTCATTTTTGACATTTCCCTCAGTAGTTACACCTGGGATACTATCATCGGAAAGCGGAAAAGAAGAAAGAGATTCCTCAGCTAGCTGTCTATAAAGCACCAATCTTGGAGAAGCTGACCTCAGAGTGAGAGAAAACTCAAACATTGAAGCCAATGATTCACTTAAAAGTGAGCGCCCATGTTTCACAATTCTTTTAAGGCAATCTTTAGCAGATAAAGGATCATTTTCCTCCTCTCTATGAAGCCAAACGTCAATGAACTCCCAATAAAGGTCTTTCGATTCCTTGGATAGTAATTCCCTACAAAAAGCAGTAGAATAATTCAACAATAATGTACCAAAAGGAAATTTGAAAATACAGCATTTACAATTTGATTATCAGAAAATGGTGATGTAGTCAAATTTTAAGTGATTAATGCAACATTTATTTCTTATTAACAATAAAAGCAACAGCAACAAAAGAAATTTTTTATATTGTAGTCCCAGAACTATTTTCTTCCAAGAGCCTAGACAAGTTGAATAGGAAGATTAATCAAATGAGTTAAGAATGGTGCTACTCATCCAGCTGGCTTAGGCGTTAACCGGATGTTTAATAACAGTCAGCGCATCAAAATGTATGTAGAACAACACAAGAATAAATTTGAAATTACAAAATCGAATATCAGCCCCTTTAATCAGAAATTAAAATAACAAAATCTAAATTCATTTCAAATACATAGCTCACCAACTTAGCTAATTTTTATAACCGGGAAGAACTACATAATAGCTGTCATTCCTGTTTATCCAGCTCCATTTTTACAATAAATGATCCATCATCTAGCACCCCAACTTCATGAACTCAAATGATAACTTCCACTCATTAAGCACCTATCCGTAATAAATTACAGCACAAACAAATAAAACTATTCTAGGAAAACAAAAGATGGAAGCTGTAAATCCTGTCCTTAATGAAAAGATATCACATTCTTAACAATGTACTATGAACAAAACTATCCAAATTGAAATATCTATTGCCACCACGAACAAGAAAATGCAATTCAAAACATGAGCTTAAGTTGGGATCAAACAACAAGCAAAATACTCCAAAATATAATCTTTCAAAAAAAAAATTAAGCCATACATACATATTCAACACCTTTACAAACACAGACACTATTCCATTAATCGAAATCAATCACAAGTTAGCTAATTTTCGATCCTGTGACTCATTCGCAACCAATACGACACCGCATCAAAAACTCACAACAACCAAAACAATAAAATGAAATTGAACATACGCAGCTTCAAGCAAAACAGGAGTCCCTTCCCACTTAGCTCGAACAGCGACTTGAACGTTCTTTGGTCTACGGTTTTGTGAATGAACCGAGCCGAAAAACCCACAAACCAAAAGCGTGAAAACGATATAAAAACTGGATCTTTTCCGGGCCTTCATTATGGAAATAATATAAGAGAGTGTTGATTTGAATGCTCTATGGATGTGAATGATAGAAAAGATCCAACAATGATGTATTTGGGGGAAGAGAGGGAGGGGGAGAGAGAGAGAGAGAGAGAGAGAGTGGAGGGATCAGTGTGGAGGACGAAGACTTCGAAAACAAAGAGAAGACCCGAGTTTTAATTTAGGATAGAAGAAAAGGTAATTACAAGTATATACACTAATTCTAGACTTTCTTTCAAATTATTCCCTAAAGTTCTTAACTTCTTAAATTAATACCCCAAACTTTCATATCATTCAAATATGCCAAATGGTATAACAACTAAAACATAATTAATAACATTAAAAATTATTAATGAAAAATTATTAAAATTATTTCAAATTTAAAAATTTAATGAATATATAAAAACTATTTTATGTAGAAAAAAATTAACAGAAATGTTCATAATATATAAAATAAATAAAAATTGATAAAATATAATATGTTTATTAAATATATTGTCATTATATATTTTAAAAACTTCTTTGCAAATAACATGTTTTCGTAGAGATATATATATTGCATTCGTTGATACAAATGAGTATATTCAAATCAGAGCTTTTAGAAAAATCAAATCTCATTTTGTAGAATATATGTATATTCAAATCTAAATATTATATAAATGCGCATAAAAAGTTAATAAAGAAAATAATAATTAATAATTACAGATTATTAAATTATATATTTTTATTGAAGAATTTAAAATAATGTCATTAGTAAATAAAAAATTACAAATAACATCTTTTAAACGAGTATTAAACTCGAATATAGTTGAGTCCAACATTATCAAACAAATCACAAAATACATTCATTTAATAGCTTTCACAAAAATATAATAAAAATAAATAAAAATAAAAAATTATCCAAATTATCTAAAATAATACTAAATGAGGAGACAAAATTTATTTTATAATTTTTTTTGTTTCGTTCACTTGGAGACATCTTGTACACTTGCATTCGAATGATGTGAATTATACATAATTAAAAAAATATCTACTTCAACTAATAAACTGTCAGCATAATTTTCAAAAAAAATTGTGTATTAAATATGATAGGTGATAAACTTATGAATAATACACTTTGTGTTAATTATGCCGTACTATTTTCTCAAATAGTAGTTATTTATGCTATAAGTATAACAAAAATTAAATTTATATTATTTATATCGTATTTAAAAGTGTATTTATCGTGTAAGAAATTGATTACAATTTCACAAAGCTTCATAATAATTTTTGGTACGAACTTTACTAATTTTGCATTCGTTGATCAACCTTCTGAAAATAACACTTAATAACCCTGCCTTTGTAATTTGTTTCCAACATTGACTTTATCGGTTTCCGACATATTGAAATAATACTTGTCGTTAATCTTTCCTTTTAATTAAGCTAACGAAAAGGTTGAAATATCATTATTGCTTCTGTCATTGTGTACTAATGAAAAACCAATAAATTAAGCGGAAGGATTAGAAGATCCAGTATATTAATCAAAATGATCACACAGAGGACCAGTAAATTGTTTACTTGTTAACCCGTTAGCTTAACTTAACGGAAGAATTACTAACAGTTATTATTTCAATATGTCTGGGACCAGTAAAGTGAATATTAAAAACTCGAATACCGAAAAATTATTAGAGGTATTACTAAAGAGTCGCATAAATTTTTATTTTTTTTACCAGGAGGAAATAGCTTATTCATTAACATCTTTACAAGTCAAATTTACAAGCTCTGTACAAGGAAAACAGGTAACATTCCAAACAAAAAGCCTTCAACTTTGCACACAAACCAGACAAACATGGTTCAACACTACAATCTCCATTAACCAAGACCCCATCAGAAATCGTGGCCAAGATTCAAGGAAATTCAAGCTAATGGCTCACAGAAAGTGGGTTCATAGTGAGTTCAATGAAGCCAGTTTTGTGTGATGAGTGAATCGAATTGAGAGAAAAAAATCAAAGTTAAATGATCTTCAATGGAAACATGGAGCTGACAAAAGGCATACTGCAGAATTGTGTATGTTGGAGAATTCAGGGGACAGATCCAAGAATATAATATATTACAGTGGGGACACTGAGTTCGGGCGAGACAACAACTATAACTTTTAACGGATAAATTTGACGACAATTAGAGGGATCACTATCATATTTGATCTGATGGAGCCGTACTATAAAGAATTTTTTCGAAATACGTGCTCTCAGTGACCCCCTTAGTTTCGTTCGGGCAACCAAAGCCTACCCTAACCCTATGAGATAAACACCTTCAGGTTTATCTTTCTCTGAAAGTATTCAACTTCTGAAAGAGTGTAAAAAGAACAGACCCTTTTCGAAATCTCAAGTTCAACTCAGCTGTTATCTGCAAATCCAATTCAAGAACTCCAATGTTTCTTGTGGTTTTGCTCAAACATCAAATTGGCGGAGCCATCCCATCTACCTTAGTGATAAAATGTATTTACAACAATTTTTCAATAGTATTTAATAGCATTTGTGTGCATGTTTTATGAGCAGACTAATTGTTTATAGATCTTTTATTGAAGTTTGTTCTAATAGGTAGCCTTGAGGAGAATTGTGTCAAATTTGTGTCAGAAGCAGGTAAAAACGCGGTTTGGGATCATAAGCATGCAGAGTAGATACCACCCCGCGTACTTCTCTCCCAATCCGCGTAGCTTGTCAGAAGCGATCCAGAGTTACAGGTAAGAACGCGGGTTCAGTGAGAAGAACGCGGTGTTGATACCAAACCACGTAATGATGACCCAATCCGCGTAGTTTGTGCAAAAGTCAGTCGAAGATACAGGTAGGAAC
>CANYCX010286668.1:0-10453 GCA_948193385.1 Breynia disticha f. nivosa
GAAACGTTTGAAGGAAAGAAAGAAGAAGAAAGGAAGAAAGAAAAGAAAGAAAGAAAAAGGAAAAGATGGTGGAATGAGTTAAGTTTGTCGGGGAAATGGATTTAGGAAGGTAATGAATTGACCTCAAGTCGTATCGGGTCCATTTTGCTTCGTAATTTATTTATACCCGATTCCAAATAATTTTCCGATTTCAAAATTCTCAGAAAACATAACCTAAATATAATTATCATAAACTCTATTTCATTTTAAATCTTAACAATTTCCTATTTTCATTATCGCGAAAAATTTATATGTATTTTTACGTATTTATACGTATTTTTACTGTATTTTTTTTTATTATTTTTTTTACCAAATTTTTAGGATGTTACACATAGTTCCTCTACAAAAGTAACACATGGATTAGCAGAAAGTGTACTAGCACAAGAGTAGAGTTGGTTCACCTTTTCTTTGTCAAAACGGATGAGATTCTCATGAAACGGAGGACACCGCGATGATCAAATGATATGATCAGCCCTTGGAACTCTAGTCCTCCTTGGAGAAAACCTAAAAATCAATCTATATGATCTTTAGTGGTAGCCTCATGCCAGAAAGGTGTTTTAGAAGCGCGACACTCATATGAGTAAAAGACTAGGGTTTGTGTTATTTTTATAAAGAAGAGTTGTAGATGATTAAACCACTCAACAATCTTAATGCCATTAGACCTTTGTTAAGTGTTTAAACAAAAAAATATTTTTAAAAGAACCCTCATTGTCGTGACTCTTATATGGATAATTAACAAGATTTATCTTTCAATTCATCTCACATAAATCTTGTCTTAAGACAAACTTCCTAAATTTTCTCCTATTTATCCACTTACATATTTTCAATTAAGACATCATATTTAATAAATAATATTTGTCTTAAAAATCATGTAAGAAATGATAAATAATATTTCTCATCCATATTGGGACCAATTACCAAAAGTGGCCCAAATGCCCTATCCGGCCCAATACCTGGATTTTGACCTAAGGTGAAAAACCAAAAATACCCTTTTTGGTTTTTTGTCATCCATGTCCGATCTGTAGAACTATGTAATAAAGGTAATGAATTTAATAACTCATAAATCATAGGTGGTCACTAGTAAGACACTTTCCCCTGACCTCTGATATCATGATCACATAAGGCATGTTCCAAACACACTTAATTGGCGCTAAATAATTTTTTTTGATATTTATGAAAAACTTGATAAGTTCGAATAAATGACCTAATCATTTCATTCAGGTGCGGCCACACTCTTCATAATCTTGTCTATCAATCGGCCAGTGATATTTGCTCTCATTTTCATGAGAGGGTCAATCCCTTCACTTCACTCATGCTCTTACTTGTAATTCTTAGAATACTCAATCATACTCATGCTTGCCAACCTTTTATGATCACGTTAGATGTATGTCAAAGTACACTAAAAATCATAACAAGAGTCATAGTGATTTTCAGTCTAAGGATAATATTTGACATTGCAAATAGTGATCGTTCTCCAAATAGAATGTTCTATATTGTGCCTATAAAATTTTCCAAATATCCTAAATATCTGTGATTCATAGAATATGTTCATCAATAAAGTACATACTAGTCTTAATTCATTTCTATTCCCATAGAAACAAACGACTAGGGATATTTAGAATGTTAATCTCATAACTCCCAGGTTCTACTACCAAGGTGCTCAACCCTTATACCTCAAGCACTTAATTAACATTCTTGGATATTTTATCAAACACATACAACAGGTTAATACATGAAGTGATAAAATAATGCCTCATAATTTTATTACTGAATAATAAAAGTTACAAACAATGTATTAGGCTAGGGCTTACATTAACAGGTATTGCTTTTCTTTTCTCTTTTTCGTTTCTTTTTCTTTTCTTTTCTTTTCTTTTCATTTCATTTTTCTCTTCTTTTCATTTCATTTTTCTCTTATCCCAGACTAACATCGAAACCAGTTTGGCATTGAGCCTGCTAGGAATATCATTAGTCTTAGACTGGCATCGAGATCTCTTTAAGAATCATCCTCAGGCCCAGCCTAGGATATCATGGCCACGTGTCACACAATGCTAATACAACACATGAATGGATCAAATGGATTCATTAAGGCCACTCTCAATCTCATATGATATGCATCAACATGAATCATAACCAAATGGTATCATATGCTCAATAACAAAGCAAATCATATGCTTTGAATCTCATTCATAGTTCATAAGAACATAATCCATATGAAAATCAAGTCATAAACTATTAAAGAGCATAACATATCATCTCATTATAATTAAATCAAAGCATAATCATGCCATCAATTCATTTATAACTCATCAAGTATATCTTTGCTTTATAAGTAAGCCTCGCTTAAACAAATTATGTCAATACTAAAAGATCATAAGGTCATTAATAACATCCAAGCTCACATAAGCAATCAAACTCAACACATATAACATTCTTTTCAAACAAAGGCACTCAAAAACACTTAAGTCCATTTAGGAAAGTTTTTTGCTATCATCTAACATATTTGCATCAATCACATGTATGATTACCCATAAAGATACAAGACTTACAATGGTAAGTGTAAACGACACTTACCTCAATAAATTTCACGAAGCCGGCCTCGGCTCAACTCTGGTCCAAAGTGCATATAGTACCTCCTATACAAAAATCATCACATAAGGCTGTTAATAACTTATTCCATAAATTGTTTCATCTATATAAACCTCAATTACAACCTCTAAACCTTAAATCCTCACTTTTTTTGAAAATTCAGAAACTCTAACTTATACATATTCATTCAAAACCATGCTCACAACTTACCTTAATGTGTTTGGCTTGAATTTTTAGCAAAGATTCCTATTTCTCCTTTCTCTCCTTCACTTTTAGTAGTTTCTAAGAGTTTTCTCCAAGTTTCTCGTGCTAATCGTTCTCTGATCAATAAAACAATGCTTAGTTGCATTATGCGTTAAAATCTACCCAATCGACAAGACCTGAGGCATGGGTTGTGCTCACGGTTGTGCCGTGATTTTCTTACACGAGTTCCACTTTGATCGTGCACGAGATCATTCTGAATTTTTCCAGCAATGATGAGCAAGCCCACGGGCACGGTCGTGCTCCAGCCCATGCTCATCTATTGTTTTCTGCACTTTTCTAATTTCATTTTTGATTCAATTCTATTTTTAATCTATTTTCCAAATATATTAATTTTATTATTTTCTAGGGCATTACATAATATGAAGAATATTTGCACATTCATGAATTCATAAATATTCTTAAATTTTATTGAGAAATCTTGTGTGTTATAGAGAATCATTATTTGATATGTAGGATGACTATCTAGACATCAAATCATGATTAGGGTCCAAAGAACTCAGAGTATTTCAGCTGGACAGGTGAGTAATTTAACGCATATAAATATAGTCATATATATATATATATATATATATATATGTGTGTGTGTGTGTGTGTATTTGTGTGTGTGTGTGCGTGTATAAAAGTTAAACAAGAACCATTGACCCAAAGATTAGGAGTCCATACTCCTTTAGGGGAAATGATGTGGCTTAATGTTGTATATAAAGATTGTACATTAAAGATTCAAAACACAGAATTGACAGCCAATCTTATCCTGTTAGACTTAACAGATTTTGACCTTATCCTAGGTATGGATTTGCTAGCTCGTCATCGAGCTAAAGTTTACTGTTTGACTAAAGAAGTAATAATTGAATTGAAAATAAGAAAGTAATATTTTGTCGGGAAAGAAAGATAGTGCCTAGTTGTTTGATATCAACATTACAAGCTTTTAAGTTGATCCAAACCAAATGTGATGTTTATTTAACACATGTAGTTGATAGTATGATAACAACGAAAAATGCCAATGGAATACCAATAGTAGATCAATTTCCCGATGTCTTTCCAGATGATCTTATAAGATTACCTCCTGATAGAGAGACGAAGTTTACTAAATAGTTGATTCCAAGTACGACACCTATATCCATACAACAGTACCGAATGGCACTACTTGAATTATAAGATTTAAAGAAACAATTACAAGAATTACTTGAAAAAAGGATACGTTCAACCTAGTGTTTCACCCTAAGGAGCACCAGTTTTGTTTGTGAAAAAAGAAAGATGGAACACTAAGGTTATGTATAGATTATAGAAGACTGAACCAAGTGACTGTTAAGAAGAAATATCCATTACCCCAAATTGATGATCTGTTTGATCAATTATGAGGTGCTACAATGTTTTCTAAGATTGACTTAAGATCCAGGTATCATCAACTTAAGATAGCATAGGAAGATATTCTGAAAACTGCTTTTAGAACCCAGTATTGTCATTATGAGTTTTCAGTTATGCCGTTTGGTTTGACTAATGCTCTGACAGTAGTTATGGAACTAATGAACAATATATTCCAGTCTTACATCGATCAGTTTGTGATTGTATTTATATACGTTATACTAATTTATTCAAGGAATACCAACGAACACAAAGACCATTTGCGAGTCATTTTGTAAACATTACGAGAAAAACAGTTATATGTGAAACTTAGCAAATGCGAGTTTTGGTTGGATCACATAGTTTTCTTGGGACATGTTATATCGGGGCAAGGAATAGCAGTAGATCTGAAAAAAATAGAAGTAGGATTAAATTGGGAACCACTTAAGACTGTTACAGAAGTACGTAGTTTCCTGGGTATGGTAGGTTACTATTGTAGATTTGTAGAGGGGTTCTCAATTATAGCTGCTCTGCTGAGACGACTACTAAGAAAGAATGTAACTATTTAGTGGAATAAACAATGTCAGCAAAGTTTTGATGAATTGAAGTATCGATTGACCACAGCTCCAGTCCTTAAGATTCCTTTAGGCACCAGAGGTTTTGCTGTATATAACGATGCTTCTTATCAAGGACTTGGGTGCGTATTGATGCAAAACGGGAAGGTGATAGCATATGCCTTGAGACAACTTAGAGCACATCAGTTAAACTATCCAGTACATGATTTAGAGCTTGCAGCGGTAGTGTTTGCTCTAAAGATCTAGAGACATTATATTTATGGTGAGACATTTAAGATTTTTACCAACCATAAAAGTCTGAAATATTTGATGACTTAGAAAGAATTAAATATGTGACAAAGACGATGGTTAGAGTTATTAAAAGACTATGATTGTACAATAGAATACATCCCAAAAAAGCAAACATGGTTGCTGATGCACTTAGTAGAAAGTCAAGGATTGCTATATCTAATTTGCAATTAACACGTATGACTGATTTGATAGCTTTACGAAGCTTAAATGTAAAATTGGAGTTAGCTAAATCAGGAGTGTTAATAGCACAGTTGATGGTGAGACCTATGTTATTACGAAAGATACAAGCAGCACAAAAGAATGATGAAGAGTGTATAAAAATTATTAAATAGATTGATCAGGGGTTAGACACTCCATATCAGTTAGTGGATGAGTTATTGATGTTAGGGACTAGGGTATGTGTAACGGGGATTGGAGGTATCAGATAGGAGATACTGGATGAAGCACATAATGCTCCTTATGCTATGCATCCAGGAATGACTAAAATGTACAATACCTTAAAACAACATTATTGGTGGACAAATATGAAGAAAGATGTGACCAATTTTGTATCTAGATGTCTGGTATGTGAGCAAGTAAAAGCTGAACATCAAGCACCAATAGGAAAACTTCAACCGCTATCTATATCAATCTAGAAGTGGGAGACAATAACCATGATTTTGTGATAGGTTTACCTCGAACACAATCGGGTAAAGATGCATCTTGGGTGATAGTTGATAGATTGACTAAGTCTGCACACTTTTACATATTAGAGTCAGCTTCTCTTTAGAACGAATAGCTGAACTGTATATGCGAGAGATAGTTTGACTACATGGTATTCTAGTGTCTACAGTATTGGATAGAGATCCGAGATTTGCTTCTAGATTTTAGCAGGTGCTACAGTGTACGTTAAGCACTAAATCTGATTTTAGTACAGCTTTTCATCCTCAGACTGACTGACAGAGTGAGAGGAAAATACAGACTCTGGAGGAGATGTTGAGATTGTGTGTTTTGGAGTTTTAGAGTTCTTAGGATAGGTACATCCCTTTGATAAAGTTTGCATATAATAATGAGTATCATAATAGCATTGGGATGACACCGTATGAAACTCTATATGGACGTAAATGTAGAAGTCTAACATTCTGGGATAGAGAATGGATGAAAATAGTAGAATGGCCTAAAATCGTACAAGAAACGATAGAAAAATTGGAGCTGATCAAAACTAAGCTAAAGGCAACACAAGATAGACAAAAGAGCTACTACGATCAACATAGAAGGGAAATGGAATACGAAATCGGGGATAAGGTGTTTATTAAAGTTTCACCTTGGAAAGGAATTATGCGATTTGGAAATAAAGGTAAATTGAGTCCTAGATAAATTGGACCATATGAGATTATAGAGCAGATTGGTCTGTTAGCTTATAGACTTGCCATACCGACAGAGTTAGCACAGATCCACAATGTCTTTCATGTGAGTGTGCTTCGGAGATATAGATCAGATCCTACCCATGTTATACTCAAATCAGAAGTTCAGATATCAGAAAACTTAACCTATAAGGAAGAACCTATATAGATTGTGGATCATAGAATAAAACAGCTAAGAACCAAACAGATTCCAATGGTTAAAGTTCTTTGGAAACATCATAATCTGGAAGAAGCCACATGGGAAACCAAAGATAAAATGAAACGTGAATATCCGCAGCTATTCACAAGTACATTATATATATATATATATATATATATATATATATATATATATATATAGTAATAACATTGTTATATATACATACATGGCATACTAGAGAGTAAAGATAGATATTAGAGAGTAGAGATAGATACAGAATGAACAAAATAAAGAGACAAGTAATGGTAAGACGAGTGAATTTCGAGGACAAAATTCTTTAAGGGGGAAGGTTTGTAACATCCTCGTCTTAAAACCTCATGATTAATAAGATAATTAAAATGATTAATGAAAGTAATAAATTATGGATTAAATTGAAAGGAGAGATTAATTGAGGATTGACGGTAGGTTGACATAAAATATTTATTAAGGAGAAAAGCAAAAGAAATAAATAAATAAACAAATAAAATAATAAAAAATGTATACAAGTGTTGGAATATCCCAGAAACTTTCAAAGAAAGGAAAAAGAAAAGGAATAATTAAATAAAAATAAAATAAAAAATAATAATAAAATAATCAAAAGTTGTATATAAGCTGTGGAAGGTTACAAAAGCATTTAGAAATAGGAAAAAAAGAGAGAGAGAGAGGCGTGAGAAGAACAGGAGAGGGAGGAGAGAGAGTCTAGAGAGAGAAAGAGAATAATCGGGCTAGGAAATGAGTTCGAGGTATAGAATCGATCGTAATCTCGTGTCGGAAATCAGTGGTATAGTCAAAACAAGTAAAATTTGAAGTTTAACGCAAATTTTTACGAGTTTTAACATTAAAGTTATCGTATAATCTAGTCTAAATTAGAAATTAATGATTTGAAAAAAGATAGAGAGTTATTAGGGTTAGGTTTAAAGCCTGTGAATTAAATATATTAGCATAATAAAGTTTTAGAGGATGATTTAAATCTGAATATATTTATATCGAAAACTTATGAAATTAATTAGTGCATGCATTATAATTATTGTTATATTGGATTTTATAGAAAGATTCGTTTATACTTATATAGGACAACAAACTAGACGGTCAGGATAGGATGTGAGTACACGCCAGTCCGAGTATTTTAGCTGACAGGTGAGTAGTCTAACTAACTATCTAGCTTAAATTAAAATGAATTTTTAATTATATATTGCAATGGAAATGCGAATATGATTGATGAATTGTATGCAATTATTAATATTTGATTGTGAATATGTGTTAACAATTATTTATTCAAAAATGAGATGAAAATGATGATATATACACGTACCAATATGAAAATGATATGCGTACTTACATGATGATATTTATATTGTTGTGAAATGTGAAAAGTATATGGAATCATATTTACAATTCAAAGGCAAATATGTACACAAAATGAAAAGAAATGAAAAAAAGGTACGTGAACGTGTTTATGATTTTCTTATGATATGAGATGTGATATGTTCTTATCTGATATGGAAAGGTGATAAATGATCGATCATTCAGAGACGTAAGTAGGGCGACGGAAGTATGTCCACATGAAAAGGAGGTGGAAAAATGTTTTCAAACTAATAAAGAGACGGAAGTTAGGATTTATTATGAACGAGAACGTTCAATTCAAACGTATATGAATCAAAATGAACATGAGTTTAAAATAATAGGTCAAAGGCAAAATGAATCGAGAAGTAAAATGAAAACAATAGAGATGGAGATTATGATTATATTTATAAATGATTGTTTATATGAATGTTTATGATTAAAATGAATTAAAGACTATTCACTGAGCCCGCAACTCACGCAACTGCGATGTTTGTTTCAAGTATAGGTATTATCAGTGGTAGACGATTATACTAGCATTGTCAGAGAGTCTTTTTCTACAGGTTAGACAGCTGCTACCCGATCTACTTCTCTCTCTTCTATTGATTCCATTAGGATCTGGTTCACCCATTTTGCATGTTATATGATGAGATGTTGATATATGACTTAAACGTTGTTTGCTTGGGATTGATAGAGGATGAGTATACTGATGTGTACAGTTTGCTGATAGGGATATATGTATATATCTGAGTTTGTGTTGATGATTGAGATTTATATAGTATTATTGAGGTGTAAGTTGCTAGATATGTTAATGTGTGCCTGAGAATCATTTATATTGTTAAAATTGATTTGAAGGAATGGAATAGGTATATATGGGATATCCAGATTATAGCTGTTATATAGCAGTTCTACATAAAGTATGAACTTCCGTAATAAAGAATAAAGGGCGTATTAGCTTAACACAAAGCTTAATCCATGAATGTGTTAAGTAATACGATCGATATTCTGGGTATATAACAGAATAACATTAAATGGAATATACTAAAGTTGAATGATGAGTAACAATATTAAATTGTATGCAACTTAAGAGAAAAAGTTTAAAAATATACGTGATTAATATGGTAATTAGAGTATGATGTTTTATGTATGGATCTTGGCTTGTTTTCTTTGATGATCTTGCCGACATATGTTTTATTTTTTCACTGTATGCGGCATGTTTATTCATAAAAAACATAACACAATGATGCATATTCTTCAATTATCTTTTCTTTAGGCGATCACACATTTAAATATATATAAAGTTGAGTCTGGATTACTCACTTATTTAGCTGTAATATCCAGAGTTCCTATAGACCACGATCCTGATACAATCATCAAAATAATCATCCTATTTACCAAATAGTAATTTAATATTGTCCACAATATGACTCTATAACATATAAATAGATATAAATTTACTACTCTATAACATATAAATAGATACAAATTTACCAAACAATGATCATCCTCTAGACCCTAAACAATAATTCTTTGTAATTTAATAGTGTCCTTAATACGACTCTATAACATATAAATAGATATAAATTTACTACTCTTTCTCCTATATAATCTATCAGTTCCTTACTAACAAATTCTAACTATTAATATTTCATAAAATCTCCTCTTTGATTTTACATTCAAAATTTAGTGAAAGTTCATTTCTTAAAAATTTAATTGTTTTAGAAATGGCTCTCTGATTTTTTTAGGCAACCTTTGATTCAATTTTTCTATGTTTTAAGTTTTAAAAACGAAGTTTCCACCTTATGCTTTCATTTACAAGAGTTTTGCATTTTTGCAGCACAACACGACTATGTCGCGTAGCAACATAACCCATGTTAGACTTTTTTGACTTCAACATACCGACCGTGTTAGGCAACACATATGGTATGTCAGACATCATTAACCTATTTTTATATTTTTAACATTATTTTGATTTTATCTATCAATTTTACTTTAATTTCATCTTATTATACTTATGTATTCATATAACTTACACCATATGAATCGTATACATTAAGTTTACTTTTTTTATTTCTAAATCTATTTTTTTAATCAAAAGCTATTAGGATATGTATGTGATAAGATTAGATATAAATATTCAAAAGCAGATAAATCGATCTGACGTAAAAAGTTATGTGACTCCCAAATTTAAATATTATCTCCGTATAACTTCCCTCCTGCAGACAATACTTAAACCCGGAAATCAAAATTGAAATAAAAATAAAATAAAATATAATCAAATCCATTTCCAAACACAATTTTTCAAACTTTCATACATACAAACATAATATCTTTGCAAAATGTTTTTAGGTTATAAAAGAAACTAGATTCCAATTGAATCCATTTTCAATTATAACACCAACAAAATGTATGAAAGATTAATACAACATTGTCAT
>CANYCX010286801.1:0-12155 GCA_948193385.1 Breynia disticha f. nivosa
TAAGAAAACTAAGTTTATAATCTTATTTAGTATTATGAAAATATGTATAATTTGAAATAAAATGAATATATGATTATTTAATATTAATCACATATGAAAGATAAAAGTTTAGAATTTAATTATTTCTTGCGTTTGACAAGTCTTACGAATATAAATAATATATTGATCGAAAAAAAGTTGGCCTGTTAAGGCATTGTTGTTTACTGAGTTTTATAACTCACACATATTTTTATGTCTGTTTTGCTCGGCAGATAAAAAAAGTTAGGGTTTCTTGTGGCTCAAGTTAGTGCGTAATTGTGCGAATATTGAAGGTGGGCAGTGCATGGTGTATCAAATTTTCCTTGTACATGATAAGTATACATAGTGCATTGTATTTCGAGAGGTTATGATTTATGTAAAATTTTTCCGGTGTTTATTTATTTCATAACCTTTAATGTATTGTATAAATCGATGATGTATTTGGGTTTTGGGTTTGCTTAAACTCTGTAAACCGGTTTGACGAAATGTAATGTGAGTTTTTTATTTAAATGAATTAAATTTTATTCCTATGATATTATTTATTTTGGTTTTATTTTTAAATTATATTTTTTTTTTCTAGAAATAAAAATGACGTTTGAGTTTGGAAATCATTTCTTGGAGAAATTATTAAATAAATTATAAAATGGTATCCGAATTTGGGCGTCACAAATAGACCACACCATATCCATCACATAGTTGGTACATAACATAGCAATATACAATCCATAATAACACATTTCTAACCAAACATGTTTGCACACAAAGCCATACTATAGATGTCTTATAACCATACTATTGGCATTCACTCAATACATCTTATAAACATACCAAATAGCAATTACAATAGATAGAAACATAGCAAATAACAACTGCAATAGCTAGCAAATAAAACATAAGCATTTAATCATTTTTATACATTTACTATGACATCAAAATAAGTATGAATGCATTATGAAATGCAAATGCAATGCCAATGCAATCACATACGATATGCCCTATGGTATTTCTTTTCTTTTTCCTCGGACCCGTCTGGCATCGAGCTCTCGCCTAGAATATCCTCAACCCAGCCAGCATCGAGCTCTCGCTCGGATCATTAATGGGCCTAGCCCAGCATCGAGCTCTCGCTCAAAATCAATCACGACCATGTGTTACATAAATATGTCATCATTAAATGCACATATATGCCTTTCACATATCTCATAAAGATATATCATCATGCAAGTACATTGTGACGTCCTAAAATTTATAAGAATTAAGTTATATAAAAAATAGCTTAAAATAGAAGCGAATCAGATTGAATTGGAAGTTGCAAAAATTTTTGAAGAAAATCTATAGGGAACACGACGTGAGTATGCCTCGTGCTTATGTGTGCAGAAGAGCACGACCTCATGCTTAAAACCTGGACATTGGTACGACCACATGTTCAATTTATTTTAGAATGAAAACGTGCACGACTAATTAAGAACTCGTGCTGAAATGCACGACACGGCCTAATGACACGACTCGTGCTCGAGATCGTGTTGATTACGAAGTTTATGAACTTGCTTCTATTCTATTTAAAATAAAGCAAAAACATTGAGCATGCAGCAGAGAAAACCCTAGAAACGTGAGAGGAGATATTGAAGTAAGGAAAACACTTCATTTTCTTGCAAATTCACATAGAAGGTCAATAAGGTAAGCTATGTGCTTCATAATGACTTGTAAGAATGAGTTTATGAAGTCTTGATTTTGCTGTGAATTTTGAGATATGGATTTAGTTAACTAGAAAAGGTGTTGGTTGATTGGTTTAGAGTTAAATATACCTATTCTAGTGAGTTAAACTATGAGGAACATGAATTGAATTAAAGGAAAGAAATTGGTGAAGTTGGTATACTTTTGAGAAATTAGAAAGACATGATGGAGGGCTAAAAATTATGTGTTTTGTGATTAAATATGTCAAGGTAAAGGTCTTTAACAGTTTTATATATGTAATTTTGTACAGGAGGATCTGTACGACGATTAGATCGAGATTGAGTCGTCATTGGTGTTGTGTGACTTCATACGCTAGTCGAGGTAAATGTCTTACACTTGCGTGAAAGTGTTCTTATGCTTACAATTTACATTTGTATGATTAGTTCACACCTGCTAGAATGTAAATAAGAGGAAAAACTAATAAAGGAATGTCCTATAAGGACTTGTATTCAAATTGAGCTAAAGTTAAAGCTAAATGAACTATGTAGGATGATCTTATGATCATAAATTTTGTGTGATACTTTGTGATTATGGTTTATGTGAATTGTATTCATGCCTATTGATAATATGTTATGTGCTTTTGAACTTAGGTCTATGTGAAAGGCATTATTGGTATCCATGTGAACCTGTGTGGTATACTATGCGCTCCTAAGTGGAATTGTTATGTGCTCTTATATGAATGTTGTTGCATAAGTACATTCATATGATACATTTCATCTGTGTGACATGATTCTTGTGTGGACTTTCCTGTCTAAATTACGGACTTGTTGTGTGCTGTCCATATATGAGTTTTATATCGTCGATATGATCCAATGCTCAGAGTTATATGCCCAGGTTGTGTGCCTATTCTCTACTGTGTGCTATAGAGGACTCCTCTGTTGTGTGATATAGAGGACAAAAACCTGGGTACATCCTGTGCAGATTGCATTAGCATTGCTTACTCATATACATCCATTTAAATGCAATGTTATAAAAAGAATCTATGTGATCTTACTACTGTGCAGTTAATGCTATATGGATATCGATTCTGTATGAGTGTGGATTTGTTACTGTGCGAATATTATATTCATGTCATATCTTTGTGAAGATATGTGCTATGTGCTATAATATTCTTTGAAATGTTGAGCATGATATGCTAAGTGCTTAAAAGTATAGTCTCTCTGTGTAAGATATGTTAGGAAATGCTATTATTTAGTATAAACCATAAAGTAATGAATGTTGTGTGCAAATAAAGTAAAAACAAATTTAAGAAGACATTTTCAAAGTTCAGCACGCCCCTGTGCTGACCAGCTCACCCTTGTACTAGAGGTCAATTTTACCAGCACATATCGTGCTTAAGAGTAATATGGAAAATGAGATGAACACAACATCTTGTTCATCGTGGCACGAGCTATGTCACCTGGAAAAGAAACTACTGAGCACGGTCTGTGCTTAAAGAAGCACGACGTGCCAACTAAGAATTATACTAAGCACGACCTCGTGTCATGAGCACGCCCCGTGCTGATTATAATATTCTCCTGCATTTCATTTAAAAAGAATTGGGTTTACACTTAGTGAGTATTTTTATGTACTCACCCCTGTGTGTTTGTTTAATGTTGTGTAGATCGTAGGTAGCTGCTTATCGGGCTGCAGAGTTGATGTGATTAGAGTTAGTATGAGCTTTACATCTAAGGTGTGGCTCTAGGGATTAGTTTTTGATGTTTTGGTGGTGTTGCACATATTTTTGTACATATGGATATACACGCATATTATGTATGAAATGTTTTTTCAAAATATTTTGCTTTCGCTTGTGTATCGTTCTGATATTATAAAAATGGTTGGGCTGAGTTTTATATAAAGGCATGTATATTATTTTATCTCTCTTCGATTTTATTATTAAAAGATATTGGAAATCCAAAATAAATGGGTTAAAAATTTGAGGTCCACATACATAATCAAGTACAAGCTTCACATAATCTCAATGTCAAGTGCATATAATCATGCATCATATCCATACATAAACTTAAGATGTAGATTACTTAAGAAGCCGCAATATCATAGTCATCCATAAGCCACACAAATCATACTCATACCATAAGATCATAAGAGCATATCATAAGAGAATAATGCCAAGAGGTCATAAGATATTACTTGTATAAAATCATTTCCATACAAGAATAATCAATTGCATTAATATATCAATCATATTACACAAGTCCATTCAAGGCTCATTTTAGCTACCATTTCAAACATATTTGCATATGAATAATGTATGATTAGCCATACAGATCCAAGACATACAATGGTAAGTGTAAACGACACTTACCTCACAAATTTCGCGAAGTCGAGCTCGCGGCTCAACTTCGATCCAAAGGTCGCATATCACCTCTTATACGAAAATCATCATATAACGCTGTCAATAACTTGTTTCATATAGATAAACTTTAATTCTAGCCTTAATTAAATCAAAATCCTTAATTCCTCACTTAATTCCCAAACAACTGATTCTCTCCTTTCCATTCTAGTATTGATTGAAGTTGTCTAAATCATCCACATGATGTTAACTAACTCTAATTTAGTTAACTAACATCATTTCAACACAAATTCAATACTTTTCCTTGCATTTCTGAAATTCAGTAACCTAATGCTTATAAACTCACTAAAACCAGGGATAAACATTCTTACCTTAATGCTTTTCTCCTTGCTTAATCTCACTTCCAGTAGGTTTCTAGGTTTCTCTTGAAAGTTTACACAGTTGTTTGTTTTGTTTGTGCAATCAAACAGTTTTACAAATGATTTTGTTTAAAAATTGCCCAGTCGACACGACCTCAGCACGGGCCGTGCTCCATGTCATGCCGTGTTTTTTGGCACGAGATTTATTCTGGTCGTGCACGACATCGTTCTAACATTTTCCAACCATGATGAGCACGCCCTCCGGCACGATCATGCTCCAGCCCTTGCTCATCTGCTGTTTTTACCAACTTTCAAATTTCTTTTCGATTCAATTCTATTTAATCTATTGTTCGTATAGATTAATTCTAACAATTTTTGGGGTGTTACAAGAACAAATAAAAAGACTGTTTGAGATGATATAGGTTAGCATGGAAGATAAATTAGAGTTTACAGTTATTCTATTATAGAGATATGCATATAACTGGTGGAAGACAATACCATATGCTAGAGAGCTTCCTCAAGTACTTACATGGGAGAATTTTTTTGAGGGAATTCAAAAGGAAATATTTGCCAGAGATTTATATGGACATAAAATAGAAAGAGTTTATGGCTTTAAAATCTGGAAACATGATAGCAGATGAATGTGAATTGAAGTTCACACACTTCTCTCACTATACTACTAATCTCATTCCTACAAAGAAAGATAAGTGTAGTATGTTTGAGGATGGATTGAATAGAGTCATAAAGAAACAAATTCCTAGAATGGAAATGAAAGGTAATGCAAACTTGAGAGACAGTTGTTCGAGTAGAATGACTTCTTAGAGATGATGATGAAGAAGAAAAGGAAGGTAAGCAAAATAGAGTAGCACATCCAAGAGAGTCCAACAGGCTTGGAAAGGGAGTCAAGTTTACTCAGACTCACTTTTGTTATTGATTTTATACTGAGTTAGACCATATCCCCCTCCATTCTAGACATATCATGGTAGAGGGACGAGGATCCAATTAAAGAGGATAAAGTACTGCAACATCAATTTTAGGATATACTAGACAATTATGTTTATAGTGTCATAGATACCATATAAGGGAGTGTAGAATGGTTACAAGAGGTTGCTATATTTTTTGTCAATAGGTACATTTATGATAATTGTCCTAAAAGAATGAATAGAGGAGGGACAAAAAGAGATGTACCCTGATCATAAGCGATAGTAGAGAGTAGTGATTCAATGTCCATGGCTAGTAGCAGTCGAAGTAGGGGTAGAGGAGCTGTAGTGGGTTCATCTTCTAGTAGAGGTATATGAGTTTTAGGTACCTAGGCATAGAGACTAGCCAAGATATTTGCGATGTCTGGATAGGGGGCATCGAATGCTCTAAAGTCTATCACTGGTGAGTTACATTTATTTGATATTACTGCTTATGCATTTATAGATTTAGGATCTAGTCATTCATTTATTACACCCAAAATAATACATACAGTGAAAGTAAAATCAAAATCATTAGTATAGAGCCTAGGAGTCAAAACTCCTTTAAGTGAAATGATATGGGTACAAATAGTATATAGAGACTGTATAATAAAGATACAAAACACAGAATTGACTGCAATTTTAATCCTAATGGACTTCACTAAATTTGATATTATATTAGGGATGGATTGGTTAGATTGACATCGATCTAAAGTAGATTATTTTACAAAAGAAGTAATAGTTGAATCTAAAGGGCAAGAAAAAGTAGTATTTTGTGGAGAGAGAAGAGTTGTGCCAAATTGTTTAGTATCATCCATATAAGCCTTTAAGATGAGCTCAGATAGATGTGAAGCTTATTTAGCACATGCAATTGATAAGATGACAACATATGATAATATTAAAGGAATACCAATAGTAGAACAGTTTCCATATGTAGTTTTAAAAGACCACCTGATAGAGAGATAAAATTTACTATTGAGTTGATTCTTGATATGACACTAATATTCATACAACCGTATAGAATGACATCAATTGAACTATAAGAGTTAAAGAAATAATTGCAAGAGTTACTAAAAAAGGATTTATCCGTCCTAGTGTTTCACCATGGGGAGCTCCTGTACTATTTGTAAAGAAGAAAGATGGAATTCTTAGTTGTGTTTTGATTATAGAAAACTTATTCAAGTAACAATTAAGAACAAATATCTATTGCCTCGGATAGATGATCTACTAGATTAGTTGTAACTATTGTATTTTCAAAGATTAACTTAAGATCTGGGTATCATCAATTAAAGATAGCATAGGAATATATTCTGAATACTGATCTTCGAACCTAGTGTGGTCACTATGAGTTTTTATTTATGCCATTTGGATTGACTAATGCTCTAACAACATTCATAACACTAATGAATAAGATATTCCAATCTTTCTTCGATCATTTTATGATTGCTTTCATAGATGATATACATATATATTTGAGGAATACTAAAGAATAGAATGAACATTTATGAATGTTGTTGTAAATATTAAGAAAAAACAATTATATGAAAAACTTAGCAAATTTGAGTTTTGGTTGGATCATATAGTCTTCTATATATGGAATATCAGTAGATCTAAAGAAAGTTGAAGCAGTACTAAATTGAGAACCTCCAAAGACAGTCCCAGAGGTATGTAGTTTCCTTAGAATGGCTGCCTATTATCATAGATTAATGGAAGGATTCTGAATTATAGAAACTCCACTCACAAGGTTTCTTAGAAAGAATGTGCCTATTCAAAGGAATGAACAATGTCAACAAAGTTTTGATGAATGGAAGTATAAAATGACCACAACTCCAATCCTTATGATTCCTTCGACTATAGGAGGACACATTATATTCAGTGATGCTTTAGATCAAATGAGAAAGTTATTGCATAAGCTTATAGATAACCCAGACCATATAAACTAATCTACCGAGTACATGATTTAGATCTTGTTGCGATAGTACTTGCTCTTAAAATATGGAGAAACTATCTATATGGAAAAACATTTTAGATTTATACTGGTCATAAAATTTTGAAATACTTAATGATCTAGAAAGAGCTGAATATAGAGCAAAGAAGGTGGTTAGATTTATTAAAGGAATATGATTGCACAATAGAATATCATCCAGAAAAAGCTAATGTGATTTCTATTGCATTGAGCAAAAAGTCTAGTGTTGCTTTGTCTAGTTTACAATTGACACACATGATAGATTTGATAGCTTTACGAGGCTTGAAAGCAAAGTTGGAAATATTTAAATCATGGCAATTAATAGCAATATTGATGGTTTGAACAATGTAGTTACAGAAGATACAGGAAATAGAAAATTAAACACTATAATTGAACAAATTAATATGGGTGTTAAGACTTCATTTCAACTGGTGGATGAGTTACTAATGATGACATCCAAAGTATGTGTATCAGATGTAAAGGGATCAAACAAGAGATACTGGATGAAGAACATAGTTCTCCATATGCTATGCATCCACGAGTGACAAAGATGTATCATACTCTGAAACAATATTGTTGGTGGCCAAACATGAGAAAAGACATAGTAGAATTTGTATCCATATGTTTAGTATATGAGCAAGTAAAGGCTAAATATCAGGCACCGATAAGTAAACATCAGCTATTATCTATTCCAGTCTAAAAAAGGGAAAAGATAACTATGAATTTTGTGATAGGTTGACCTCGTACACAATATGGTAAAAATATAGTATTAGTGTTTGTAGATAGATTGACCAAATATGCACATTTCTTACCAATTAAAGCAAGAATCTCTCTAGAACATTTGACAGAGTTGTCTATACGAGAGATAGTCTAACTATATAGTGTACCTATGTCTATAGTATTTGATAGAGATCTAAGGTTTACCTCTAGAATATGGTAGACTTCACAGAGTACCTTAGGTACTAAACTGAACTTCAGTACTCGTTTCCATCCATAGACAGATAGACAGACTAAAAAAACCATACAGATGTTAGAAGAGATGCTATGATTATTTGTCTTTGATTTACTCAACAAGAATAAAGAATTAATTCGAGAATTAATTCAAGAGTGTAGAATTTTATGAGTATGGTGTCTGTTTATAGACTCCAAGACTTGATCATTAAGTAAGAATCTTTTTAAGTTGAATTAAAATTGATTAGTGTTGAAATTCAAGTAGAACAAATTATAAGGCTAAATTCTTTAATTCTAACTAAAAACAATCAAAAATCCGATCTCCTATTTCCATGAATAACATACAACCTTGGAAGTGGAGAGGCAGTGGGGTTCCTTAATTTTTGAAAAAACTAAAT
This sequence comes from Breynia disticha f. nivosa, assembly GCA_948193385.1. Lineage (NCBI taxonomy): Eukaryota > Viridiplantae > Streptophyta > Magnoliopsida > Malpighiales > Phyllanthaceae > Breynia > Breynia disticha. Next base: position 8,676 of record CANYCX010286801.1, read on the forward strand.
TAGTTTGTCCTAACTTAGGACAATGTCCTTATTGTCTCTCTCATTGTCTTAATTTAAGACACAATATTTTCCATGTCATAATTTAATTAATTCGTGGATAATTCATTGTCTTAAAACTTTCCAAAATTAATTTTCAATGCTTTTAATTCATGATTAAATCATAAAAAAATTTGTGATTAATTTTACATAGTGAAATTAGTAAAATATATCGGGCCAAAATTCTACACTTTTTGAAATCACTTTTTTTACTATAAGGCTATAACCTTAATCAAGTAATTTTGTATATAATCCTATAGGTAGATTAATCCTTGTAGTTTACTTAGAAATTTAAATAATTATTATTTAACTCAGACATGCTAAAATAATAACCTAAGTAAATAGAATTCAACAACTATTAAATTTCTGACTAGTAATCTTATATGATCCTTTGCTGTTTGATATTATGACAGTATAAGGCATGCATTAAGTCATTGTTTTTTTTTTGCACTATCACTTTATTGATCTCATTTGTGATTATGATATAAGTAGATTATTGACTTAGACAATAAATAAATTTGGGTTTTTCCTAAGTCTTCTTAGTATACATATCAAGTAGCCAATGATATCATCTCTCTTTTGAGAGTGACAATCACTTCACTTTTTTATTGTCACTTTAGCATGAAATGTAATATATGAATCATATCCATATTTGCAACCTAGTTACAAGCCACGTTATGCATATGTCATAGTACATTAGAATGCATCCAATACTCTTAAAGACTTTCAATCTGAAGATTCCAATATAAGCACTACTTCTGTGAACCCCATTTTCAGAAAATTCATTTTTGAATAAATACGAGTTTGAGCACCATTTTTTTTTCTTTTTTTTAAACACAAGGGTTGTAAGAGAGATCAAATGAAACAATAGTTTGTCCAAAACATAGAATACAAACCATACATCAAATATAGTTTAGAAATGCGGAAGCTGTGGAAAACATTTGAAATGATAAGTACATAAATCCCATATATACTAATGTATGTATAGATATACCACATGCACAAGAAGTCACAATTTGCAACAGTTCCTAACCATACAAAATATATCACAATCCACATAACTAAATCAACTCACATGTGCTCCATCACAAGTCAACTCATATCATAACCATCACGCATTCGTTCATAAGCTCATACAAGCAATCCATATTATCCAATACAAGTCTTGCTCACAAACACATGAATCATATGAGATTATATTTTCGTATCAATGCAATTCAATGCAATGTATGCAAGTGAATGAGAATGAAATGCTAATGCATTTCCACACACTTTTGTACCCCGGGGTCTAAAATCATTGGGTATAGCTCGGCATCAAATCATCGAGCTCTCGCTCGACATCAGATCATTGGGACTGGCCCGAAATCAATTCACATTTGGGCTAGTCCCCCATTTTTCTTACAATCAGGCTAATCCCCCATTAAATCACAATTCATTAGGGTTTGGTCGACATCGAGCTCTTGCTCGGCATACAGATAACACTAAAAGTCAAGCTCTTGTGTTCTGAACATTGGGCTAATCCCCCATTTTATCAAATGTTAGCCATATGCAACATTTTTCTCAATGCATGAACATACATGTGCTCATCCCAACATAATAATCATATGTATGAATGCAACTTCATGCAATTCATCTCAATTCTCTTAAAAAACATATGCATAAGAATGTTCCACAATCAGCCATACCACAATATCAATCAACATATTCACATGTGTAACTCAATGGGAGTGCAGAACATAGTCCACATAGAACATTTGTATCGTGCATATGAAAATGTATATGATTCACCACATCATTCTCAATTATATAACCACAAATAACATATACGGCCAACTCGGCCCAAGCTATCACCAAATCATACGGAAGACACAAGACGTACCCTAGAAAGTTCCACATTTTCATTATACTCCATTTCTTTTCTCCAATTCAATTTCCACACAAATCACATATATAATCATGCAAGATTATATCTTTATATCCATATCATTCATAACATACCATTTATATAGCCCTTAACCCTTTTAGCATACGATTCTTTAAGCATTTGGATCAATAGACCCAACCATACTAGCTCAAAACACTCACAACAATCCTTTTTTGAAAATCAGGATAAGGGGAACGGTCATGGTGGCCGTTTCTTCTCGCCGTTCTGGCCCCTGTTACACATATATAGGGAAAACAGACATGAGCAGTGGCCAGACTGGCCATTCCCTAGCCGTTTGCACCTGTAGGAAATAGAATGGAATGCATTTTAACACTCAACCCTGCTAACTACTTCAATACACATTAGGCCATCCTTTTCTAGCAATTATACAGTTCATGTTAACACAAAACATGCCATATTCTAGAGTTATGCTTCCATACACAATTCCAAGCAATACAATCAACTCATTCACACCACTTAACCAATTTACAATCATTCATTCCCAAGCATATACTCAAAGTTTCATACATTTACTCTCTCTACATCCATATTAAATCAAAATCCATCCATAATTAATTAGTAGATAAAGGAATGATGCAAACGTGCACATTACATCATGGTATCTTTCCATCCATCATTCACATATACAACAAGGGCAATTAGTACATCTTTCCACTCTCTCCATAATTGCAATCACAAACATAGAGATTCGCATTTCAACAATTTCTCAACATTTCTCAATGCAACTATATCACCATTCGAAACATCAACATACCAAATTCATTTAGGCATACAACAACAACACATTTTCATTCAAGACATTTGCATTCCATTTCTAAATCATTCACACAAGTATAGCTATATCGCATTCTTCCATTCCAAGATCATATACTCAAACCTCATACATTCCTTCATTCATATGTTCATACTTCATCAACATACCATCCGCATGCCATGAATGAATGAAATGCAATTAAATTCCCAAGGCCTCTAATCATATAAATTCATATCGAGCATAAGCATGAATCATGGTGTATCTCGAACCTCAAGCTATATAACAACATTTCACACGTTACATTGCACATTTCAAATATCATAATACATTCCAACCACACCACAACACTCATATCCATACACCAATTCTCAACAATCAAGGCTATATATATATCTTTCAACTTAACCTATCCGAAACCATAAGAACATACGAACAACACAATATTCACATCACAATATCAACCATTCTTACAATCATCATACTAAAGCAAGTGGAAAAACACTTACCTCGCATTCTAAGCACCAATTCATCGTCCGGCCTTCGACTCGGGTCCTGGATATCGTTCCCTACACACAGTATAACCACATTCTATGCATTATTCACGAATTCAAGTTAAATTTCCTACCATCACTCTTATTTCTACAAAACACCCATTTTCCCACAAACCCTAACTCTTTAATCCTAACAAAAATCTAGGTTTTAAGGTTAAAGACTTGTTGATCTTGTTTTATAACAAAAACCCTAC
>CANYCX010286840.1:0-20876 GCA_948193385.1 Breynia disticha f. nivosa
AATAATTATAATAATGTGAGTTTTGAGACTTATAAAAATAATTGATCTTATTTTAAAAAGTTTTATAATCTGTATTGTTCATAACTCTTTACATGTGTGTACAACCATATATATATATAGCATCAGAGCGATATAGCACTACGATAATGGATCACGAGTCTCGTATTGAAAGACCTAATCTAGAAAAGCAATACCAGTTAGTTCATTGTGATCAAGAGTTAACTAGTTAGATAATTAATGATAGACAACATGTTTGGTCTTGTTAAACTTACATAGCAATATTGAAAATATATTTCATATTAGACGATATAGAAATGATATTTAATAATATTGTGACTTACAGACTTTATGAATCAATTGATTTTGAATTAAGAAGTTCTTCTACAATGGAGATTTTTTTTTTACAAACCGTACATTCTTAAAACGAGCTTCATCTATGTGACTAATAATATGTTGTAGGCCTTTTTATGTTTGCAGTTAGATTTAAATTGAGTCGTTGTATATGAGATTTGTCAATTTTGAGTTGTATTATAGCCGATTGATCAATATTTTAATAAAATCACTCAATATTTTTGTCAAGAGAACACAAACATTACAGAGGAATACCTTAGTGTTATAAAAAGCGAAACGAATTGACCATTTAAATTGGTGAATCGCTCACTGGCCCAGTTTAATTTTACCATTCAGATCAGTATGTAAATGAATTGGTATTAAACCGATAAAAAATCAATGAACCGGCCGGTTCAATCGGTAAAGTGGACCGAATTATTGTATCAAAAAAATAAATAATTTTTAAAATTAAATAAATTTATATTTTTATTTATTTATTTATTCATATTATTTCAAAATCACCTATTAAACCAGGTTCTAATTACATTTGTTCATAGCTTGAAATATCAATATGAGAGATGAGCATATGGCGTTTCTAACATAATTGAACACATTCATTGTAACATATCTATAGTTTTTTTTCTCAACAATACAGAAACTGATATGATATGATTACTTGTTTGCAGACACAATAAAACTACACAAAACGATCATTCCATAAACGAAAAACTACAATTAAAAAAATAAAGTGAGACCAAGTTGAGGAGGGTTTTGCCGCAGATGAAAAAGTTGCAGCAACTATGGCAAGTAGCAAGAAAAAAAAATGAAGGTATCCTTATCAGCAAGTTTCACCATAAACTCTCAATCACTTTCTTCAAATTACAAATGAAAGAAGTAATCTCATCTTCCTAATTATAACTCCAAACCTTGTTACGTGTCTCACGACAAATGGTGGAACAAATTAGATCATATGATGTTACAATTTCATGCCAAAAAAAAGCTTTTTTTCTTGATGTGTGAGTGATAATACAGAGAAAAGGGTCTGTGAAACAACCGGCAAAAGCAACAATAAGGGTTTTATGTGATCATAATACAACAACTCTACGTAGAAAATAGTTACACCAAGACACACACATGAACACAGCAATCTTTAGAGAATAATTTGCTGATGAAATGTCGTTTTAGGGTTAGATGAATCATTGGGTCCCGTTTATGGACCCCAACCAGTTTCAATGTCGGCTCGTTTGTACTTGTGTTACTTTTAAATGGGGAGAGAGATCAAACCAATAGTTCTTGTAACCTAGCAAAGATCGAACCGCTCTCTCCTAAGTTTATTGTTTCATCTCATTAAAAGAGAATTATGGGACACCATTCTTGTTGTAACCAGCAGAAGGTTAAGAGAGGGCTTTGGTCACCTGAGGAAGATGAAAAGCTTATCAGATATATCACAACTCATGGCTATGGATGTTGGAGTGAAGTTCCTGAAAAAGCTGGTTAGTATTTCGTGTTTCTTCTTATAAAACCCTATTTGATCACAATCAATAAGGTTCATCTCTTCTTCGTTTGGTAATTTGAAAAAACCATTTTTTGTGGGACAAATGTAGGACTTCAAAGGTGTGGGAAGAGTTGTCGTTTAAGATGGATTAATTATTTGAGGCCTGATATTAGAAGAGGAAGATTCACTCCTGAAGAAGAGAAGTTAATTATTAGTCTTCATGGAGTTGTTGGCAACAGGTTAATAACTCATTTTACCACTTTAAACACACTTCTAATCCTTATTCTTCTCACAAATTAATCTTTTTTAGGGTTTCTTTTCTCAAATTCACTTCACTTTCGATAAAAATTCCTGTGTTTTTTGTTTATTTCCTTCATTTTGAGTGGTTGAAGATGGTAGAAATTAACCTTCGTAGTATGTAGTGGTATTGATAGTTAAGTAAACTTAAAAACAAAGTTATGAAATTAACATGTGATGATTTTCTTTTAAGTATTCATTAGAAGCAATCTTATTGTTATAATAATTCAACTTTCTGCTGCATAATGGGAGACGTTAAGAGGCCAATATCAAAGCCATTAAACAAATATTATACATTTAGATTCAGTCAAAATACTTGCCTTTGTATGCATTCTATATTCAGCATTGGTAATTCAAGTGATTTATGATGTAAAGTTGGTGTATTTAGAGCATTCACACTTAAAAAATGGGGTATTTTGTAGATGGGCACATATAGCAAGTCACTTGCCAGGAAGAACAGATAATGAGATAAAGAATTATTGGAATTCATGGATCAAAAAGAAGATAAGAAAACCTTCATTGTCTTCTTCCACAACCAGCAATTCTTCAAGCACTACAACTGAACATTCTCACCTAAATTATGCCTCAAACCAGCTAGAAAACTTAGTTCATCATCAAGATTTAACAAGGCAGCAACCATACCAAGCACCTATATTCTCTTCCCCACCACCATTGTTCATGTTTGACACTAGTACTGCTCCTCTCGATCCCATTCCGGAGAGTAATCTCCGGAGGGAGATCATCTTCCACGAGCCGGCGAGCTTGAACACAGAAACATGGAATAATGCAAACCATCATCACCATCATCAGGTTCAAGGCATTTCAGCTCATCACGCAAGTTATAGTGGTGGGATGGACACAAATTACTTGCCACCACTGGTTGAGAACATGGAAGGAATGGTGCCAATAGAGATGCAATCATGTAGTATTGATGAAGAAGGTGACCAATTGGCATTGGAATGTATACAAAGATCAAATGAACTGAACATTGAATGGGTGGAATCACAGCAATGTTCAAGCTTTCTTTTCTGGGAGAATGTTGAAGGGAATATTGGTGGAGAAGAAATGGCACCAAATTCATCAAATTTGGGAACAACACTTTCATCTTTTCCTTCATCACTATAAGATTATTATTATCTTATACCGATTAATTATACTATAGAGTTTTTTTCCAAAGTATTTGATCAGGATTTTGGAGACTTAATTTTTTATTCTGGGTTTTGAAATCTCAATGGTGAGATTTGCAAAATGTGAATATCGGGAGACATGCATGAACATACTATATAAGTATGGAATGTATGTATAGGTTGGAGATGATCAGAGAAGAATAAAGGCAAATGAGAAGAACCCAACAGAAGCTTGAAGATGATGAGAGTGAAGATTTTGAAGATTATCTCTTTCATTTGGTGTGTGTTCTTGAATGGTTTTGGTTTTTTCTAAGCTTTTTTTAGGCTTTCCATGGCCATTTTAAATAACAAAGCATCTGGTTGGGCTCTTCATATATATGTATTTCCTTCTCACTTATGACATGTCATTGAGTAGAGGAACAAGCTACTGCATGTTGTAATTGTAATTTAACTTGAGATTAATGGAGACATGGAACTTTTCTCTTCTCAATTTTTTGTCCCTTTTAATTTGAAACTTTTCTTTTCTCTTCTCAAATAATTATATGACATATAATTATTTTCAGATACGGATTTAAAAAATATTTATAAAGAATGACGAAAATACAAAAGTACATAAAATTATATAGCAAGTAGACGCTATTATAAAAAGATGCAATAGAGAGAGTTATTGCACAAGAGAATGTATGGCATGAGATGTTCACCCTTTCTACCTTCACGAGTAATTACGTTTTTTTTGTATGAACAACTCTATATTCCCACATTCGAGATCGGAGCGGAAATACAACTTCTGCCTCATGAGAGCGATTTTGCTGAAATTCGATCGTGAGAGCCAACTAAGTCGGACTTCAAAAGAGATGAATTGTTAACTTAACTAACACCTCATGAGTTCCGCAATTATGCTATCTGATAATGAAACGAATGTTGTAGACGTCAAAGTTCCAAATCATAACTTCATAGAAGCTATGAAAAGTGCAATGAAACCTTCATGGAATCATGGCAAGAGGAAAACATAGAACAAAAACATGTATGGTGGTTGTTGTTATTATTAATTGATTTGGTTATCGGCTACTAGGTGTGAAGTAATGTTAGAATTAATTGAATTTTTGCTTTCAATGTCATTTCATCATCACTAATATAGCCACTTGTTTGCTAATCATGTACAATTTCATCATTGTTGGGCTACAATTATTTGAATTCTACCAGCACTAAAAAACATAAGTTGAATTCAAAACCTTTTTTCTTTAGTTTCAGCGATAAAAAGAATCAACTAATATACTGAAGGTAGCTCCGAAGCGGCTTTAGAGGAGGTAACCTGTGGGTTCCTCAGGTTTCTTTGAGGCTCTCTGTCTTTGGTTCGTAGGCTAACATTACTTCTTTTCTAAAATTTGTGGAGAAAAATAAGTTGAATTAAAAAAAAAACATAACTTGACAAAAATATCTAGAAAACTTTTGATATATGCGTACCCTCATTATATAAATGATTGTGTTACAATATCCCTTTTTTTTATAATTTATTAGTCTTATAGTTCTGAGTTAATAAATATATTATTTTAACATATAAATAATTTGTAATAAAAAAAATATTATAAATTATATAATAATTATTATTTATAATTAATTTCTTAACTCTGGTTATTGTTCAAAATGTTATATAGGTTTAGTACGACATGAGTGTTATTCATCAACAAACAGATAGATACTCTATTTGGAATGAACGATCATTCATTCGAACGATAACCAGAAAGCTGTCGTTTCCGTAGAGAAGGCCCATAAAAGCCCATACAATCCATATAAATCTCTGATATATGACAAATCAGGGTTTCTCCATAACACTCCACACTATCTGGCCGGCCGTCACCGACGCAATGGTAATCTCTTGTCCGACGACGTCGTTTTGGCTTCTCTTACTAATAAAGCTAACAAACGACGCTGTTTTGGTTTTCTTTTCTTTGGGCAGATAATTCCGGAGAAGAATCGTCAGGCAATCTGCAAGCACCTCTTCAACGGTATATCTCCGAACACTGTAAAATTACAACGTTTCCCATTTAAGTTCTAATTTATATAGTTATACAGAGGGAGTGTGCTATGCGAAGAAAGATTACAACCTTGCAAAACACCCACTGATCGATGTGCCCAATCTTCAAGTTATTAAGCTTATGCAAAGCTTTAAGTCGAAGGAGTTCGTTAGAGAGACCTTCGCTTGGATGCATTATTATTGGTATTTAACCAATGAAGGAATTGAGTTCTTGAGAACTTATCTCAATCTCTCTTCCGACGTCGTTCCTCTCACTCTCAGGAAGCAGAAAACTGCTGGGAGACCCCTCGGTGGCCCCCAAGGCGATCGCCCACGGTATAATGATGCAATTTTATTTTTTTTTGCTTTTACGTGTTTGTCAAGATTGGTTGTTGATTGTGGTTGAATTGTGTAGGAGGTTTGATGGGGAGAGGAGGTTTGGAGGAGATAGGGAGGGTTATAGGAGGGAGCCGCGCGGAGACTTTGGTGCCGATAAGGGTGGTGCTCCTGCTGATTACAGACCTACTTATGGGGTAATGTTCTGTTGTTTTTAACTTGGTTTGGTGTTGATTTTGTTTGAATGGCCATGAATGACTTGATTTGGATTTGATTGTGTAATGAGTATGTTTTTTGAAAAGATTGAAGGGTTTATTTTCTGGATATTTATGTTGGTTTGTTGTGTGATGTTAGAGATGATTTGATTTGGATTTGGTTAAATAATGCTGATGCTTATAGTTCATGAATCTGTCTCATTTTAACAACCTGGTTCTAACTAATGATCTAATTTTATTCTTTAAAATTGCTAGTTGGTTGTTCACATTTTCCGTGTTTGAATTGTTGGAGCGATGACTTGATTTTAATTAGATCATATGATGTAGTCATCTGTTCTTGTATTTGATAAGTGTCTTTGGAGTATGATTATATAATATATGATTATATAATATTTCTGTTCTTGCTCTTACATTTCTAGTTTGGAACATAAATATATTTGGTTTATATTGATGTTGATTTTTTTTGGTTCTGCTTCTTTTTTTATTGATGTTTAAGTTTTTAATCAATTCTGCAGGGCTCAGATGGAAGGCCAGGCTTTGGACGTGGTGGCGGTGGTTTTGGTGCAGGAGGTTCTGCTCCATCTAATCTTCCTTGAGCAATCACTGATGGCTTTGAAAAGTTTATAGTGGTGGAGATTTGCTAGCTTCATAGTTAACGTGGACAATGCCACTGTGAGATTACGTTCTTTAAAATTTTGCCTTCACCATAAAATGAATTTCTGTGATCGTCAATGTTGGATATATTTGTCTGCCCACCATGCTGTTTTTGAAACAATTTTTCTTTCAGTCGTGTCTTCCATTCTTTGGGATTAAATTTTGCCTTCATCTTGTCATGATTTGAACATCGTTTGTCAAAAGCGCACTTGAAGTGTAGAAGCGCACGGTCTGGGGTTTTTTTTTCCTAAAAAACTTAGGATGTTTGGGAACGGTGCTTAAGCTCACAAGTGTAGTGTGTTGAAATTATAATTTTATAATTTATTTTTTAAATCACAACAAACAATAATATAAATTAATATTATTTGGTATTTTAATCTAATATTGAATTAATCTAATAATCTAATTTACATAAGTACTTTTTATTCAGATTTTTGTAAGTTATTGATATTAATTTTAAAATTTTATATTATCTTTGTTAATTTTTATATTTTATTTATTTACTAATATTGATTTGAATAATTTTATATAATTATATTAAGTTATATTGTTTATTTATTAATTTTTTTTATTTACTGTTTCTTTTAAAATCATGAATTGCGTGTTTCTTGTTTTATACAACTATGGATTTGAATCAAGCCGTTAGTGGTTACACTAGAAATCACAAATGTGCGTGCAATTTATTGAAGATGTATAGCACTCACATCTACACAAGGGAAAACCAAGTGAACAGGAAACATTACAGAATCCAAAATACCAAAAGCTGGCTATTCACACCATGACATTCTTCCCGATATATCTGCCATATCCGCCAACTACACAAGCTTCTCAGTCCACCTCTTCCATCTTGCTCTCCTCGTTTCCTTCTTCCTCCAACGCAGGCATATCAGCATCCTCAACATTCTCATCCTCTTCAATGCTCAGTCCCAGCTTCAGCATTCTGTGAATCCTCGCAGCAATGTGTTTGGATCATCAAGACTGAACCCAGAAGTTAGAAGTGCAGTTTCATACAACAGCAGCACCAAATCTTTCACCGATTTATCGTTCTTATCAGCCTCCGCCCTCTTCCTCAGCTCCTCCATAATGCCATTGTCAGGATTTATCTCCATAGTTTTCTTGCTTGACATGTATGCACTCATGCTGTTATCCCTCAAAGCTTGAGCTTTCATGATCCTCTCCATGTTCGCAGTCCAGCCGTATTCACCAGTCACCAAGCAACAAGGTGAGTCCACAATTCTATCTGAAACCACCACTTTCTCTACCTTATCTCCAAGAATTTCCTTGATTACCTTGCATAAGTTCTCAAAAGATTTCTTCTTCTCTTCCTTTTTCTGTTTCTCCTCCTCAGTTTCTTCAAGCTTCAGCCCTTCCTTAGTTGCAGACACAAGTTTCTTGCCATCGTATTCCTTTAGCTGTCCCACAGCGTACTCATCAATAGCGTCGACCATGTATAAAACCTCATAGCCTCTCTTCTTGAGCTTTTCCAGGAATGGTGAGTTCTCAACAGCCTTCTTGCTCTCGCCTGTTATGTAGTATATGTCTTTCTGACCCTCTTTCATTCTTGTGACATAGTCCTTCAAGCTTGTCATTTCATCGCCACTCTTTGTTGAGTGATACCTAAGCAAGTCTGCAAGCTTGGCTCTGTTTTGGCTATCTTCATGGATACCCAATTTCAGGTTTTTAGAGAATGCTTCGTAGAATTTCTCGTAATCATCTTTGTTCTCAGCAATTTCATTGAACATCTCTATGCATTTCTTCACCAAATTCTTCCTGATGACTTTCAGAATCTTGTTCTGTTGCAGCATTTCACGAGAAATGTTGAGAGGCAAATCATCAGAATCCACTACACCCTTCACGAATCCAAGATACTCAGGAATGAGTTCTTCACAGTTGTCCATGATGAACACCCGCCTAACATAGAGTTTGATGTTGTTCATCTTCTTCCTTGTGTCGAACAGATCGAATGGTGCTCGTTTTGGAACGAACAATAGAGCCCTGAACTCCAGCTGCCCTTCCACAGAGAAGTGTTTCCAGGCAAGAGGATCCTCCCAATCATTGGTGAGGCTCTTGTAGAAAGATGCATACTCCTCTTTGGTGACTTCCTCTGGCTTCCTCATCCAAATTGGTTTCTGTTTGTTGATTAATTCCCATTCATGAGTCACTTCTTTAACCTTCTTTTTCTTCTTGGTATCCTTCTCTTTGTCCTCATCAACTTCCTCCACATCACCTTCCTCTTCCTTCTTTGCTCCCTTGTCTTCGTCGTCGCTAACCTCCTTATCGATAGTTTTCTCAGTCCAGAGGTAAATAGGGTAACTAATGAATTCAGAGTGCTTCCTTACAAGGTCCTTAATTCTTCTCTCTTCCAAGTACTCCAACTACAATTGCGCAGCACCAAATCAAACACAATTAAGTCTCAGCATTCACATCAGAACAATTATATATTGCAGATAATTTTATATATGCATACCTGATCTTCTTTCAGGAAGAGTGTGACTTTGGTTCCTCTACCTAATGGCTCTCCATTCACATCTCTAGTAACAGTGAAAGAACCACCAGCCTGAGACTCCCAAACATATTGCTCATCATCATTGTGCTTAGTGGTCACCACCACCTTCTCAGCAACAAGGTAAGCAGAGTAAAACCCAACACCGAATTGCCCAATCATGCTCACATCTGCACCTGCCTGCAATGCCTCCATGAACTCCTTTGTGCCGGACCTGGCAATTGTACCCAGATTGTTCACCATCTCTGAAAACAGAACCGTCAGAAACCAACATTCCTATTACAGCGTAGAAAACTAAACATTCGAATCCATGTTTTAGAGAGTTGATTATACCTGCTTTGGTCATGCCACAACCACTATCAATAATAGAGAGTGTCTTGTTAACCTTATCAGGAACAATTCTGATGAAGAGCTCAGGTTGTGATTCAAGCTTGCTCTTGTCGGTCAAGCCCTCAAATCTAATCTTGTCCAACGCCTACACCATTACAAATGAGAAACAGATTAAATATATTTCAAAACAAGCACTTAACATTCAATCTATGCTAATTCAAAACTAAAACCAAACTCACGTAATCATAAAAAAAGATCAACTTAGCAGAAAAGAAGAAGAAGATGAGCAAGAATACTTACATCAGAAGCATTACTGATAAGCTCACGAAGGAATATCTCCTTATTACTATAAAAGGTATTAATAATAAGACTGAGAAGCTGGTTAATCTCAGCCTGAAAAGCAAAAGTCTCAGCTTCTCCCATGCTCACATCCGCCATAATTCTTTTACTGTAACAAAACCCTATTCACGAACAAGATGACCAACTTAACCAGTTGTGTATTTACGTACGACAGATCGTTTGATGTGTGTTTATGTCTGGTTCAGACAAGGTGAGGAAGTGGTGGTCATATATATATATGAGAGTTATGTAAGAAAGGAGGGAATTCTGGAGGAGTCGGTTTGGAATGTTTTGGAAGCGACTGTTATTTGTTCGCGGGTTTTCCAGACTTCTCTTTGTTGATCGTTTAGTTTCTTTGTTTTTACGCTTTTACCCTTGTACTCGCTTCTTTATGGGGGGTTGTCCGCCGTTCCCTGTGGGGTATAGTGGTAAATTGATATCTTGACTATTGGTCCTTTTGTTGTTTTGTTTTGATATAACACTAATTAATTGTTTTAAATTTATTTAATAATAAAAAGTATTTAATTTTAAAAGATAAAATTTTTAAATTAAAATATTAAATAATTATTTTTTATATTTTTATTTAAAATTAGATGTTAATAAACATTTTTATAATTAAATTTATTTAAATATTCAGAGAGAAATTTTATATATTTATTTTATAGTATTTTTTTCACATATTTATAAATAATTATAAATTATAATTATAAAAAATTATTAATTTTTTTATTATCTTTATGAATAAAATTTTATTCTAAAAACATTATTTATATTTTTATTATAGTAAAATTAAATAAAAATTAACACAACATACTTTGTTATTTTATTTTTAATTTGTACAATTATGAAATAAATATTTTTGATTTTTCCGTCTAACTGTCATAATATTTTTTATTATTTTATATTTTTAAAATTATGTACAAATTTTAAATAATAATTTATTTATTTGTCAGTTATATTTGACAAACAACTAACTAGTTAAATTTAATATTTAATTTTCAGTTATAAACAAATAATTTTTATTAATAGATTAAATATTTAAAATTTAAAATCCAACAATTATCTTTTAAACACCTAATTTTCTATTTTATGAAATAAATCATTAGATTAGACTGGATTAGATGAATTTAGCCGACTGGTCGTCTTCTATGTTCCACAGACGACTTCCTCATTCGTTGTTAGCCGTCGCGATCGAACGACTAGTCATTCTTGGCACATTATTGTTTCAAAATTTCGATTGATCATGCATATCTTTACATGTTGATCTACTTCCAAACTTACTTGCCGTATTTCATTCTCAACCTATGAGCTGTACAGTACTGTGATAATCAGACAATTTTGTGCTGAAAATGTGTCCCGCATTATATAATAATAAGAGTGTCAAATGGTTTATAATGATGTGAGCTGTGCTTTTATACGAGCCAATTAATTTTGTATTAAAAGATTTACAACCTATATTGTTCATAAACCTATATACGCGTGTACGGGTCCATAGGCTTTCACATTTTGCACATCATAGCTAATTCAAGTCGTGATATCGAACCTTCTTCTTACAATCAAGTCGTGATATGCTGTTTCCATGCATACTTAAACTTGAGTGGAGTAAGAGCAATGCATATGGAGACATTTTAGGGATATGTTAGCTATCATATTAATCTTTGTATATGAGGAATTGATTATTTCTTGCCTTGCATTGTGATATCGAACCTTCTGCAGCAATACTTCTGAGCCACCCATTCCTGCCTTGCTGTTGAGTATTCAAAACTCAAGACATATTAGTTTAAAGATACAATCAAATCACTTGGTTATTGTCCCATTTACATTTTTGCCACCAAGGAATCCATGGAGCAGAAAGAGAGAAGAAAAAGGGGATCATATATCTCAAAAAATGAAAGGACAAGCAGTGACGGACCCAGAAATATATTACAGTAGGACACCGAGTCCAACGAGCCAATGACTGTAACTTTTAACTAACAAATTTAATGATAGTCGGTGAAAACACCATTCATATTCGAACTGACAAGCACTATAAAGGTGCCCTCACCAGCTAGCCCCCGTTAGTTCCGTCCATGAGGACGTGGCGGAAAGAAGAGAGGTAGAATATGCATGGAGAGTAGCTTCCATTTTCATAGGTGAAAGTGCAGAAGCAGAAAACAAATACCCCGTGACTACCATCACTTCCAATCCGTGCTTCCTTCCATTTCCATATGCCTTTTCACTTCTTTATCACTTACATTGTATCATTCACCATCAGTTTTTCATACATGCACCATCTTCTCGGTGCATACTCCTTCCTCTTTCTATAATTCTTGTTTCCTTCCCCATTACAATCTCATAAAAACTCAAACTTGAATCCAAACTCACAATCATTAAGGGACGAGAGTTCTTACCATTTACGCGAACAAACATTTATTCTAAGAATCATTTGTCAACCAATTCACAATGTAACCAACCTTTAATCTTTTTCAGATATAAAATGTTAGTTTGATTTCTTATTAGCAACAACTTAATCACATTCAAGTTGTTATTAAGAGAAGATAAAATTAAATCTTCTAACTCTTAAGTTTACAAACGACACTTTTAATAACAAGATTTTAAGGTTGTTATTAGAAGAAAGTTGAAGGTTGAAAGACAACAACCTTAAAATGACAGCATTAATGGTTGAAGGTTACCATTCAATTAGGGTTGTTCATTCATGAGGTTACTTATCAATGTCTCACTATTTCATACCTCCCATCAGGAGTTATTAGGTGGGACATATTGACTAACTCATATTTATGGGCTCTCGTTGAAACTTCTTATTATATGGGACAGATGCACAAAAGGCATACATTTAATACACTCGCATGCATGGGAAGAAAAATTAAAAAAAAAAATTAATTATTTTTTGCTTTAGAATTACAACAGAACAAAAGAAGATAAATTTTACAGAAAAATTTGATGTCCATGTGATATTTTTTTTTAAAATCGAATTTTAAAAAATTATTAATTAATATACTTACATGATCATCTAAACTAAAAAAATAGTATATTATAGTGCATTTAATTTACATAAAATATAATATGTTCATAAAGTATAATATTTTAATATATTTTTTATGACTGGAACTTATGAATTAGAATATTATTTTTTATTTATAAAATTAGCATAACTTTTATATAAAAAATAACTAAGACAATTTTTTAATATTTTTAATTTGTAATTTTGAAATAACTTACAAGTTACAAGAATAATTTTTATCTAAATATTGAATCAATTTTACTATAAACAATAATTTTATTATAAAATATTACCAAATATTAATTTAATATTTTCAAAAGGAAAATTTGAAAACAACACATTTTTTTACAAGAACAGAAATATTGAACAACAATTAAAAAAAACTATATTGATTTAGAGGGAACATTAAAGCCGTCTCACACAATAACCCAACACAATTCAGAGAACCAAAGTTTAGAAGCAAACCATAGCTTAAAAAAAATAAGATACTGACAGCATAGAAAAGTCTCTAGGAAATCACGGGCATGAAACACAAAAAAGCTCTCTAGTTTTTAATTATGGAAGTTATCATTCGTATTCAATCTTCCAAAAATCACTTCTTTCCTATATCTAAACCAAACCCTTTAACCAAATCACAACAAAGTCTCATTCTTTAACAAGTTTGGTTCAGTTTCATCATCATGGCAACGACTAGTACTAAGCATGACGCTAGTTCAGGTTCAGGAACTGATGGTCATAGCAATGCTAAAATTAAAGGAGTGTTAACACATGGTGGACGTTATGTTCAATATAATGTTTATGGTAACTTGTTTGAAGTGTCTAGTAAGTACGTTCCTCCTATAAGGCCCATTGGTCGTGGAGCTTATGGCATTGTCTGGTATTGTTTTCTCAACTTTAGTCGTTTTGAACGTGCCCTTTTCGTTGTCTCTTTTGTTTTTGTGATATTTTGTGTGTTATGGTTGTGTGTGTGGTTTGTATGCTCATTTTGGTGTTGTTTTTGGTTGATAATGTTGGGAAATGTGGTTAAAACTAGTTTCTGGGCTGCACTTATCAGCTTAAGTTTGACTGATTGATTGTTGTTTATGGAGTGAATGGATTTTGTGTTGTGTGTAAAGATTGTTTCTTTTTTATGTTTTGATTACAAATTATGTATGTTTTATTGGTTGGTTTGGTTTAAAGAATTTTCTTTGTTGAATATTTTTCTGGTTGATTCATTTTGATAAATGATAAAAACTTTGTTTTCTGTTATTTGACCTTACCGTTTTGATCATATTCTGAAAAATTGAAATTTATCACAAAAAGGATTTAAATTCTTTTTGAATCTTAACTTATGGAAACAGTAACAAAAAGATATATTCATACTCGTTATGTTCTATTTTGTCTGCAGATCCTTTTGACAGAACTTTCAATTTCTAGGAATCTGAATACTACTTTGATTAATTGATTTTATGTATGATCATTTTTTTTTTCTGATGTTTTTCCTAGTTGTTACTGTGTACGGTGAAGAACAAATGAACATGAAAGACAATCAATATGAGCTATGCTGTGGAACATATATGGAAAGATTTCAAACAATCCATTTATTAGAACATTAACTCCTTGTTTGAAGATTTCTCAAATGGTTATGTTTCCAGTGCTGCAGTGAATTCGGAGACACACGAAGAAGTTGCCATCAAGAAGATAAGCAATGCTTTTGACAATAGAATTGATGCCAAGCGGACTCTGAGAGAGATTAAGCTTCTTCGCCACATGAATCATGAGAATGTTGGTTTCTTTTCGGGTCATTTCTACTCATCATAATTTATAAGTATTACTTTCTCACTTGCTTTTGTTCAACAGGTTATCCCTATCAGAGACATTATACGACCACCGAAAAAAGAGGCTTTCAACGATGTTTACATCGTTTATGAGTTAATGGACACTGATCTTCATCAGACCATTCGTTCTGACCAGCAGCTGACCGATGATCATAGTCAGGTTTGCATTTCAGAATCATTTCTTCAAATTTTTCCAATCATTAATCTTCATTTCACAAAAGGTATTGACATGCTTGGTGATGCTGTAATGTTGAGTATGAAAATGCATTTGGGACTGATTGATTCTTAATGAAACATCTGCAGTACTTCTTGTATCAGTTGCTGCGAGGTTTGAAGTATGTACACTCTGCCAATGTCCTGCACCGTGATCTTAAACCTAGCAATTTGCTTCTGAATGCAAATTGTGTCCTTAAAATTGGGGATTTTGGATTGGCAAGGACAACATCAGAGACTGATTTCATGACTGAATACGTCGTGACTCGTTGGTATCGAGCTCCAGAATTGCTTCTCAACTGTTCAGAGTACACTCAAGCAATTGACATTTGGTCTGTTGGTTGCATCTTTGGTGAAATTATGACAAGAGAACCATTGTTTCCTGGGAAAGACTATGTTCATCAGCTCAGACTTATAACAGAGGTAACATTAATGGTATCAACCTCTCAGGAAAAGTTTTGGATGGATCATTCTGTTGAAACTAAGTATAGAATGCTCTTTATCTGTTCAATAAGCTGACAACTTTGATATGCTTTTCTGCTAACAGTTAATAGGTTCACCGGATGAGGCAGATCTTGGTTTTCTCCGAAGCGATAATGCCCGAAGATACGTTAAACAATTTCCAAAATACAAAAAACAGAATTTTGCAGCTCAGTTTCCGAACAAGTCTCCTGGTGCTGTTGATTTGCTGGAGAAAATGCTTGTTTTTGATCCGCACAGACGCATTACAGGTATGGAAAAAAAGTGATTTAAGCAATGCCATGGATTAGTCCTTATCACACTTTCCTCTCTCTCTAGATTTTCATTATCTTCATATATTTGCAGCGGAAGAGGCTCTTCGTCACCCTTACTTGTTAGCTCTTCATGAAATCCACGATGAACCTGTCTACTCCAGGCCTTTCCAAGTTGATTTCGAGCATCCATCATGTACTGAAGATCACATCAAAGAGGTCATCTGGCAAGAATCAGTGTATTTCAATCCGGATCCAACCCACTAAGAGAATATTTATGTATTGTATGTAAGTATTGGAACATGGGATAGTTTTTGTGCTGTCCACTGCCATTTCTGGTAAACCTTGGTAGATTATGTTCAAGAACCTGAAGGATAACCTCTGAGGAACTCAGGTATTAATATAAATCTGTGCATAAATTGCGTTGTAAAAAGTAGTGCAGATTTTTCAAGACTGGAAACTGCATTCAGTTATGCATATTTTATAATAATCATCATGGATATATATTCGTACAATTCATGTGTATTTCTTCAGATCATTTGATCTTCAGAAGTTTTTCAGTTCTTGCAAGCTAAATGATTTGCAGTAAATATGTAAGAGAAGTGAGAACATGTTTAAACTTATTGGTGTTCACAAATACTTCCTATTACTGTAAGAGCACATCTGAACTTCCACATTCTCTATTGGCAAGCTCTCTTCTGGAAAATTGCATGCTGTAATCTTCTCCGGTCCTTGATCCGGTAATAGTTCGCAAGGTTTCGGAGTTACAACACTTGTAATTCCAGCAACATCTGTGCAGTTCCATTGAAGCTTCTTTGCTTTTTTGGCGAGTCCAATAGTCACATTGGATATGCAGATTCCTGTAAATGGATCACCTTGAATGCCTTCTAGTCTAGCTGCCATGGTTACATTCTCAGCAACCATGTCACGGTAATTAATATTCTGAATCACAGGAATTGCATGAGGATCAAAGTTGTTGTCAGGATGAGATCCATAGTTTCCTGTCATCCAGAAGGCCCACTTCATTGTCATCATTCTCATCCCTCTGACATATATATTTTTTACATAACCTCCTCGCCCGACCGCAGTTTTAATCCTGACACCGGATTCTGAATTGATCGCGGTGATGTCTTCCGCTCTGACATCCTCTATTCCGCCTGACATCTCACTTCCTAAAGCAATCACAGCACTAAATGGAGAAATGCATGTGAGCCTTCTAATTACAAGCTGCTTGGTTGGCATGCCAAAAGCAATGCCATATTCATCCCAGCCACTCTTAACCGCGACACAATCGTCTCCAGAGACAATGTAACAGTCCTCAATTCTGGTATTTGTGCAGGAATCTGAATAAAATTACAGAACAATTCACAAACAAGCCATTATGTAAAACATGAAGCTTTTTAAACAGACTCAGAACAGTTTTCAGCTCACCTGGATTTATCCCATCAGTGTTTGGAGACGTTACAGGCGCAAGAATCGTTAGGCTCTGAACGACAACGTTGCTGCAATAGACAGGATGTACATTCCATGATGGAGAGTTCATTAATGTAAGATTGGAAATCTGAATGTTTGTAGAGAACATAAGTTCTATCAAGTAAGGCCTAGTGTAATTCAAGTCTCCATGGTGAAATTTGTCCCACCATAGTTGTCCTTGACCATCAATAGTACCATTAGCTCCTGAATATTGCAGGCTCTAAGTCAGTAAGTCTTGGATTTCTTATAAAAAATTCTGCTAAATATTAACAATTCAATCTGCAATCTAATGATATGTGAATAAAGAAACCGGCAAATTCAATAAACCAAAAATGGCGAAAAGTTTTATCTGTACCTGTAATGACAACATCCGTGAGGTTGGTTCCGAAGATGAGACTGGCAAATCTTCCACCTTCTGTATCTCTTCCTCTACCGTACGATGGCAATGGTTCGATCACAGGCCATTCATTCTCATCCTAATTCAGTAAAGAAGTTTTGAAACTCAGTAAGAAAAGCTTTTTCGCCACTGGGCTCCAACTAAAACTAAGATTAGTGATCCCAAAAGGTATAAACATTAACCTGAGATGCTAGAAGAACTGCATCCTTGTCAAGAAAAAGAGTGAAATGACTGGTGAGATTGAAGCTTCCGGTCAGCCACTTTCCTGGCGGAATGTAAAGCATGGATCCTCCTAACGATGAATACTGACTAAGATGATCAATTGCAGCCTGGAAAATCTTCGTGTTTGAAGTGATTCCATCACCAACACCTCCAAAATCCGTCAAGGATGCACTATGAGCTCTGCAGCTTATGGCTGCATACTCAAAACATTCCTCACCTTTCCAACTTCTCCTACCATCCACTCCATTACTAGAAATTAACAGGATAATACATAGCACTGCCACACTGACTTCAATTAACTGTTCATAACCAAAAATCACATAGGAAAAATAAACAAGATGAGTTTTGATTCAACAGTAAGTATTTCCTGAATGTCCATAATATTATTTGAGAATGAAGGAATATTAACCTGAGAGTTTGTAGAACTTGTCCACAACTTCATTATGAAAAGATGCTTTGGTTTTTTTGCAGAGCACATGGACTTTATAAGCTTCATATGTGCCTATGCTCATGAATAATTAATACAAATTATTGCTAAAATAAATATATAATTAGGACCAAATTGGAAAAATTCTGGTCCCATCAAACTTACTTAAAATTCTCAATAGTTTAATTTACAATTAAGAGATGGAGTCTTGTAAGAAAGAAACTAGTCAATTTTCTTACCTTAAAAGCGCCTGCAAATACTTATAGCCGGCAAGTAATGTCAAGTTGTTTCTGGTCTAAATATGTGACTTTCAACTGCTAGAAATTATGATGAAGAATATTTACATGTAAGAGGAACTCCTATCTCGTATGACTAGTCATGTATACACATACAGTTAATAACAGATTCATAGAGTCGTACACGAAAAAAAAGTACACGAAATGATACAAATATTGCGAATGACCCATAATAAGTACTCGATGAATCATTGAGTCTTGGTTACAAACACGAGTGTAAGTAGAGGAGTCTAAATACCTTATCAATTAGTATCGGAGCCACATGCCTCCTACATACGAAACTCGAAAACCCTTGGTAATAAACTTGTCATTTCATTAACTCTAACATACTCTTGAAGAATATTTTGCTTCTAACCAATCTGAATATGATTAGCAAGAAGATGCTTGAGTGTTGGTTAACTTGAAAGAAGTGATGTAGTTTAAGGATATTGCATGTGAAAGTTAAGTATGTAATGAAAAATGGTTAGAAAATAAGGAAAGGATAAGGGTTGTTGCGGAATGTACAAGTCAAATGCATGAGTAACAAAATTCTGGTAAGTTATGGTTGGAACAGAACTAGTTTTTCGTCCAAAACTTAGGTCACCAAAGTTAGGCCGCAAATGTGGGGGCTATCCCATATTTCAAACAAAGTTAAGTGGAAGAATTTTATAAACCAATAACAAGAAATGATTCATTTGAATTTGAATATATATAAGCAGATATGGAAACATGGCATGTATCATCCACTACTCACTGTTGTTTTTCTTTTTCCCGTCCATTATTCGATAAAAATTACACGATACAATTACGACACGATTAGACTAATATGATGGATGGAAGAATATTCTTTTATAAATTCAAGACTGCCCAAAAGAAGGATCTGTATGCAACGTGGATACTCTTGCTGGGCTGGACAGAATGAAACCATCATATATTGTGCCTGAATTGTTGCTTGAATTACATTTGATTAATACCATTTTTTCTAGAAAAAACAATAACTTGGAAACAGAAGCATAAAGAGAAAACGCAAAGTATGAAAGCAGGATCCATATGGTCTGTGAATTAAACAGAAATGCGTGAATGGTGGTCGTACCAGTATAGCCAAAATTTGTCGCAGAGCGATGTCACGGGCAGACTGGTGAGTGTTCGATGTGATAAGTGCGGATCACGGGGCAACTTTAAGAAGTGAAGGACACAACTCCACCTTGGTTTGTTTGTTGTTGCTTCCCTAAGAAAAGATGGTGACCACTGCCACTTTTTTGGTTATAAAAATTTTAAGAAACGAATCGGCCTAACTTACGAATCAGATCAGACAAACCAACATATTAGAATCAGCAGATTAGGGTTCATATGTTCCCTTAGTGTCTACAGAGTCAATAGACTCCCACTCTTAGTATGTTAGTTATCGCTCAACCCACCAAAGAAGGGCACCACTACCACTTCTTTACTCAACCACCATACCTCCACTCTATTCTTTCCTTTATTGCTATTTCTGGTTCACATTCAAATCCACTGGATAGCTTCTATTTTGTTGCAAAAATGAATTTAGACCATCTTTAACTAACAATTCTATTTTGAAAACTTAATGATAATATCACCGTGTGGGATAATCTTAGCAAGATAATTCAATTTCTTTTAAAAAATTAATGGAGTCAAACGTGCTACTTAGATCGAACCTAGTTCGATTTCGACTCTCTAATACGAGTCAAACTCTTTTTTGTTCGACCCATGTTGGAGATATTCTTAGAATGGGAAGAGAGAGAGGGAGAAACCTTCAATTATTTTTTTGTTCATAAGTCATTTTATTTTCCCTTTCAGATTAAAGACTCAACTGTTCTTTAAAAATAATTTGGTTTATCGACTTACAGGTCACAAGCAGCAAGCACATGGCTCTCGTGCGTGGCTTCATAAGTGCTCTCCACCACTCCCACTCACAATCACAAAATCTCCCATTTACTGTTTAAGCAAATCAAAGCATGTTCTAATTTTTTTTTGTCTGAACCACCCGGTTTCTCCGATACATTGGCCGGGACTAATCCGGGCTCGCTCCGGGAGGCAGCGGGGGAGGGAGGGATCTTCCCCCTATATGGAGCTGGCCCAGGAGGATTTTACGCTTGATAGGAATCGAACCCGGATAGTTAGCATAAGAACCATTCCCCCAAGGTGCCCTTGCCACTAGGTTACCCTCAGGGTTTCAAAGCATGTTCTATGGATGCTATAATGTTTCTCATCACTATGCTGACTGTATCACCCAGATATCTCACCATATATAATTAAAGCTTAATCTGTTGTAGTTATGCCTCCAAATTGCATTAAAATGATGCTGTATGTCGTAAAGGCTGTCACTAACCAGCCATCGGTCTTTCCTGTCGGAGCTCAGACCATTGCCAAGGATTTAAGCAAGAAATGTTATGAACCAGATCTCAGATTCATTAGGTGAAAACCATTAGAAAGCAATTCTGTGGCCAGATACATCAGAAATGGGTTCAGAGGTTCAGAATTAGTCAATCAAGAACACTTTCAGTTCTGACAGTAAACTAAACATGATTTAGACTTCAATTAACATAGATGGCTATTGCTAATTCACAAGATTGATATTTTCCAATATTTATTCTAACGTCGAACCAATAAAAACATATTCTCGAAACAAATGAATTCAAAAATGGGATCATTGGGGTCT
>CANYCX010286890.1:0-12379 GCA_948193385.1 Breynia disticha f. nivosa
CGATATGTTGGATATATGTTGATGTATATTGTTGATGAAATGTACTTGGAAATGCTATGTATGATGGTTGTGGCTAAGGCCTTAAAATGTTTATGGAATTCACTTCATGTTGTATAACATTATGAACATTTCGCATGAGATATGAAATGAGGGGTAAGTTGCCCATGGGTGCGCGGAAGATGAGTGGACTCTCTTTTCCTATAAAAAAAGAGGGGTAAGTTTTCCATATGCACACGGATAGTGAGTGGACTCTCACTTTTAAATTGAGGGGTAAGTTGACCAAAGTAGCGGGGATCAAGTGGACTCTCTCCCTAGTGAAGTTAAGGCTCCGGAGCAATGCATTGTGTGATTTCATTAGCATTTTTTCATAATGCATTCACTCATGTGTTATAGTTCATTATGGAAACTTGAAGGATGTAATATATGGGTATGTTATTCTCTTATATATGTTATGAAAACTATATGGTGGAAAATGGGTGATGATTTGTGTGAAGTGTTATAAGATATGTTTTGGTAAATGTTGTGGATAGTATGATTATGAGTGACATCATGTTGTGAAATTGACGTAAGATGGTCGAATGACTAAGTGCAGAACTGCTGAGATTTTGATTGCGGGGACCCAAACGGTTTGAGGAACGGTTTGGTCACCCATTTCCCAAACCGTTCAGCATAAATTATCACTCCAGGGGGCCCAAACGGGTTGAGTAACGGTTTAGCCAAACCATTTCACTTCTCGCACAATCCAGAACATTCAAACGGTCTGAGGAACGCTTTGGAAAACCGTTCCCCAAACCGTTCGGATGGTTTTGGCTGGGCAGAAATACCAAATGGTTTGGCGAACGGTTTGGCCAAACCATTTCCCAAACCGTTCGACACTATAAAAGTTGACTTATTAATGGTTAATGAATGCAATGTTTGGTGCGTATGGTTGGTGATTCATTTTGCTTAGTATGGGAGTGAAGGTTCTCAACTAACTACGTAGGTATACACGTCTAATGTTCTGAGATGACTTACCTTGCGACTAAACACATAGAATGGATGAAATTACAATGGAATTGAACCATAAACGTATGAACGATTGTTGTGAAATGTCTTTAGGGTGCCATTGTTGTTTTAGGGGGAATAAGGCCGGAATGGCCCAGGTCTCCCCTGCACCCCGGCATGTAGAGACATTAAGGGAAAACTTACTGAGTATACAAAACATACTCACCTGTCATTACTGGATTCTATGCAGATTCGTCAGTAGCGGCTAGAACTTGATTTTAGAGCGGAGAACGTCGTGTGATACGAGCGAGATAGGTCGGCTCCTAGCACATTTTGGATTTTGCAGATTTTGGATTTTGTATAGCCATGTATACATCAGTATAGGCTTTTAGCATGTGCATCCTTCTGAAACCAAAAATCATTGCTTCCGCGTACTCGATTTTAGTTGTATTGGATTTGGTTTTGATGTAATGTATATGCTACTATTTATTATATATATACACTTTTACTTTATCTGTTTTGATTGTAATGTAGTTTAAAAAAAAAAATTGGTCCCAAAATCGTATTATATCAAAAATGGATTTAAATGAAATTGGGGTTCACACAACCATTCTCATACATTACTGATACACAAATACATCATTAGCACAGCAAAATCACTCAATATACAACATTTCTATCTTAACCATTTCTCAATCAATCTCATATACACATCCACACAATTATCCATGACATCATTCTTTCATATTCTTCATGTAACATTTAATCAAAGTAAGAATGAATGCATTATGAAATGCCAATGCAAATCACATACAATGCATGCCCCGGGGTCTTCCAACTTTTTCATGGCCATTTTCCTCGAGCCTAGCCCGGCATCGAGCTCTCAGCCAAAATTTTCCTCGCCCAGCCAACATCAAGCTCTCGCTTGGAATTTACCTCAGGCGCAGCCCGACATCAATTTCTCACTTGGAATATTATCGGGCCCAACCCAACGTCGAGCTCTCGCCCAGAATCCTTTACAGCCATATGTCACACGATATGCTTATGCAACAAATGAATCTCGTATGCAATTCATTATGGCCAACAATCAATCAAGTGCATAATCATTCCATTTTAAGCAAGCATTTCACATAACCTCATATTTCATATTTGCACAAATTGCATTTCTCATCAACATCATCCAACCACATACACACTATATTCTAAAAGCATCATCTCATGCCCCACATCATTCCATTTAGCACACAATCATGGTAAACACATAACATCATCAGTTATCTCACACAAAATCACACATCTCATAAGAACATATCATATCATTTCCACATGAACCATACAAAATCACACTCATCCAAGTCCATTAATGACACATGCTTGCTACCATTTAGAAACAAGTGTAATAATTATCATGTATCCTTAATCATACAGATGCAAGACATGCAATGGTAATTGTTGTCGGCACTTACCTTGAAATCTGCAAAGTCGGGCTCGTGGCTCAACTCTAATCCAGGTTTCACAAATCACCTCCTATAACACAATTATCATACAATGTTGTAAATAAATCATTCCACATATCAATTACCCAATTCTAACCTTTAATTAGAAAAAATCCCCAATTCCTCTCTTAACCACAAATCCTTAATCTCCTATTATCATAAATTTTCTAAATTAACCTTAGTAACTCGTCCACATTGTCTACATTCACTCTATTCCATCTAACCATCATCATTCTAACACACATTTCATCATTTCTCAACAATTTCTAAAATTATTCAAACCCTAACTCATATTTTTACTCAAGGACAAAGTCTTAGAACCTTACTGTAGTATTTTGACTCACAAATTGCAAGGATACTTTGATTCTCCTTTCTCACACGCACTCTCAATCAGCAACTAGGTTTTCTAAGTGTGTTCGGGTGGTGTTCTACTATTTACTCGTAAGAAGGAAAGTTTCACCTGTTCTACGTTTTGTTTTAACAACGGGCATACCCCGTGTCGATGGTTGTGCTCTGCATTTTTGGCATGAGTTCAGCACGTCTCGTGCTCCAGCTCGTACTAATCATTTTCCAGCAGGGATGAGCGCGCCCCGTGGTACGATCGTGTCGAGCCCGTGCTCATCTACTATTTTTTGCATTTTACTTCATTTTCTTTCGATTTAATTCTGTTTTAATCCTATTTTCCATTTATATTAATTATAACATTTTTCGGGGCGTTACATTTGTCATTATCAAAAAGGGGGAGATTGTTGGATCAAGGGTGATCAGCATTTGAGACCCTAAATTAGTTTTAATAATATGCTACCTCGTAAAAGAAATAAAGATTGATGAGCATGCTAAAGATAAAAAAATGCAAGGAATTAATGCATTCTTGAGTCAAGATTAAGTTACATTAGTCTTAAGGAAACCTATAAAATCCAGGAAAGCAAGTAACATATGTTACATGCAGAGGCAACATACGCTATTTATGTTAATGTATGTTAACAAATCTGGCGTCGCATTAAATGCAAGAGTATTTAAATCGCAATGGATATATTTATGAGTCTAACTACTCCAAACTCAAGAGAGGCCTATAAATAGCCTTAAAATAAAGCTAGAAGATAGAACATAACACTAGAAAAAAAATCTTCATTAAGGCATTGTTTGAAAGATTGAGCTGGGAAGGGAACTGATGTAAATTAGACTTAGGGAAAGAAAGGTAAGGGATGTAAAGGAAAGAGGATTAAAATTTTATTGTTTGGAAGTTTAGGGGAGGGGAAGTAAAGTGAATGTTAAAATTGTAAATAAATGCGAAAAAATATAATTAACTTTCTTTTACCTCCCAAATTGGGGGAGGGAAGAAAAATTGAAGGAAGAAGGTTAGAGGAGGTGAAGTTTTTAACCCTCTAATATACCCTACCTTCCTTAAAACATCAATCCAAACATGATAAAAATTTTAACTTCTTTACCTTTGACTCCCTTCCCCTTTTATTTCCAACATCCAAAAAATGCCTATGGAACATCTTTACACATCACTACAAGCATTTATACAAGAATCTAATTGATCATCAAGGCTTGATACAAGTGAGTATTTTAAATTCCTATTTTTGTATGGAACTGATATTGTGATAGACTAATTGTATAGGCATAGTGTAAAAATTGCTCTTGTGTAGAATTGTTAGATTAGTTGATCCATTTTTCACTAGATATAGTGAATTGTGTTAAGAGTTCTCACTGACCTAGAGAGTGAAGATTGTATAAGATTTTTCACTGAACTAGAAAGTGATTTGTAAAGAAAAGTGATAGTAAAAAGTTAAAATCCTTGTCAAAGTTACTAAGGTAATGGACATAGACAAGGTTGTGTCGAACCACTATAAATCGTTATGTTCCTTCTTCTTCCATACCTTATTTTTGCAGCACATTCTTGCTAAAAGCAATTGATGATTTCTGCACGTTAATATTAACCCCAAAACTTGCATAGAAGTCCTCTAATATACACTTCACACACTCAAATTCACGCCTATTTGCCTTAAAAAATAAAGATGAATCATCCACAAACAACAAATGGGTAATTTTTGGAGCCTTATTTGCAATAGCACATCCATGAATGTCACCACTCCTCTCAAACTTTTCAAGCATTCTAGAAAACCCCTCCACCCCCAATGACAAATAAATATGGAGATAAGGTGCCTCCCTGTTTAAGCCCTCTCATTGCCTCAATAGGGTCAACCAAGTCATCATTCACCACAACATTATATTTAACACTTCTAATGCAAATACTCATCAAACTCAACCATTTTTTGTAAAACCCCAAAGCCCGCATAATATTGTCAAGGAATTCCCAATCAATTCTATCATATGCCTTAGCTAAGTCCAATTTCAATGAAACTCATCCAGCCTTTCCTCTCCTGTTGCCACTCGTGAAGTGCACAATCTCATTAGCAATGATAATGTTGTCCACGATGAGTCTGCCAGTCACAAAAGCATTTTGCACCTTAGAGATAATATTCTAGAGTATCTTCTTCAGTATGTTATCCATCATCTTAGCCATTATTTATATATAACATTGCAAAGAGAAATTAGACAAAACCTCCTCAAGCTTTAAGGTTGGCATTTTTGGATGACAATAATGTTCATAGAGTTGACATCTTCAGACAAAGACCCTTTATTAATCCACATTATGCAAAGAGAAGCAATGTCATTCCCAATTATATCCCAAAACTTTTTAAAGAAAGGAGGATTAAATCCATCAACACTAGGAGATTATCATTATGCATCAAAAAATTGCATCTTTGACATCATCTAAAGTGAATGGAGCCAATAAATCACGATTATAGCTGTAATCCACACACTCATAAAAAAATCTTCCAATCTTCTCCCAGTTCACATTCTCATTCTTATAAAAATACTAAAATAGCCTGCCACTGCTTCTTCCAGACTGTTAGCTTTAGTTACCTATGAGCCATCCTCCTTAAGAACCCCATCAATTCCACATATGGCCTTCCTCCCATTGGCCACAAGATGGAAAGCAGGAGTATTCAAATAACCATTTTTTAACCAAAATAGCTTAGCCTGTTGTCTCCAATAGACTTCCTATTGCTTTAACAGCCTATAAAATTCAACTTTAACCCTTCTTAACTCATCATAATAATGGGGATCCCGTTGCTATGAAGGTAAGCAAACCTCATTTTAGTAGCTTTGATCTTATTTCTCAAAGATCTCACCAGCTCTATTCCTAACCTCCTGAGGCTCATGCCATACTATCTAAGTCTACAAAGAAAATCCTTCCCCTACTCATATTCCAACTTTGCTTAACTACCTTGAAGCACTCAAATTCCCTACACTAACTATTTTAGAATCTAAATCCATAATTACCATGAACTGCCACATATTTATGAATTTAAAGAGAATCAGGAGACAATCCAAAGAGGTCGTATCAATATGCTTTACAAGAGATTGCTTGAAAAGATTCATCCATGATTCAGTCACAAGAACTCTGTCTAGGCATTGTTTGGTCCATCCTAACTCTCTATCTTTCCTTTTCCACATAAAAAAGTCCCCACAAAGCCTAAATCTCTCAACCCACATTCATTCACAGCCCTCTGAAATCCCTCCAATAATGATCAAGGATAAGGGACTCTTTCATACTTCACAGTAGATAAGAGAAGATCATTAAAATCTTCCACAATACAGGAAGGCAAAGAAGAGCAGGTGCTTAATTTCCTTAAAATATCGTATGATTTCTTGTGTTTACTCCAATCAACAAAACCATAGAATTCATTTAATCAAAAATGGGCCTTCATCGTTTCAAATAATGTGTGCCAATAAAATGGCTATTCGAACTCATGACAACAACAGAGTTGGGCTTCCTCCAAAGAAGACTAAGCCCACCAGGCCTAACTTGTCTATCAATAGTAAACCACCAAAGTTTAGCTTTTCCATAACTTTTAATATTTTATCACCATTACATAATATTTTAATAAAAAATACAAAAGTGGGCTTATAAGTGAGAACAAGGTCCACAAACACATGAATTGCACGAGGATTGCCCTCAATTATTCCAACTAATATATCGTATATACCTTTTATTATTGAGTAATAAAGTTATGAGGCATTGTTTTATCAATTCATGTATTGAACTGTGCTATGTGTCTGATTAAACTTTCCAAAAATGTTAATTAAGCATTTGACGTATCAAGGTTGAAGACCTTGATTGTAGAACCTGGAAATTATTAGATTAACATTTTAAATATCTCTAGTCACTTGTTTCTATATGAATGAAAATGAATTAAGACTAGTATGTACTTTATAGGTGATCATGATCTATGGGTCACAGATATGAGATATCTAACAAAGTCCATAGATACAATATAGGTCATTGTATCTAGAGAGCGATC
Organism: Breynia disticha f. nivosa; assembly: GCA_948193385.1. Taxonomy (NCBI): domain Eukaryota; kingdom Viridiplantae; phylum Streptophyta; class Magnoliopsida; order Malpighiales; family Phyllanthaceae; genus Breynia; species Breynia disticha. Next base: position 6,857 of record CANYCX010286890.1, read on the forward strand.
ACTATTTACAATGTCAAATATCTATCCTTAGACTGAAACTCACTATGACTTTACTGTGACTTTTAGTTTACTTTGACACACTTAACATGACCGTAAAAGGTTCACAAGTATGGGTATGATCGGGTATACTAAGAATTACAAGTAAGAGCATGAGTGAAGTGAAGGGATTGACCCTCTTATGAAAATGAGAGAAGATATCATTGGTCGATTGATAGACAAGATTGGGAAGAGTGTGGCAACACCCCAATGGAATGATTAGGTCATTCATTCGAACTTATCAATTTTGTCATAGAGATCAAGAAAGTGATTTAACACTAAATAAGGATGTTTGGGACATTCCTTATGCTAATCATGATATCAAAGGTCAAAGAATGAATTTGAATTGTAGTAGGATTGTTGACACCGCTCATCAGCTATTTAATTTTGGATGGTCATAGTGTTTTATTAGAGATCGCCTATGATTTATGAATTAATAAATTCATTACCATTATTAAATGGTCCTACAGATCATACACGGACAATGAAAAACCTAAAAGGGTATTTTGAGAATTTCACCTTAGGTCAAAGTCCAACTGTCGGGCCGGATCAGGCATTTGGGCCAAATTTGGTAATTAGGCCAAATATGGATGAAAAACATAAATTTAGTAACTCTCATATGATTTTAAGACAAAGATTATCTAAGTGGATATGATGTCTTAAATTAAGAGATAAGAGAAAGAAAAGTGGAGAAATAAAAGGAATTATCTTATTTTTGGATAAGATAAGATAAGATAAAAGGAGAATAAAATCTTTTTAATTTTTCCTTAAATAAAATAGCAAGAGAGAGAGAAAATCAAAATAATTTTATTTAGATTAAAACTAATCATAATCCTAATGTAATTAGGATTGTTGGTTAGGTGTTTTTAAAAAGATGACTCTCATTCTATCTTTTTAATTAACCTAGGTGTCCCTCCTCTCCTCTCTCTCTCTCTCTCTCTCCTTTTTCCATGGCTTGCTAAGAAGAATCAAGAAGTTGATTCTTGTGGATTTTTTCCAAGAAATGGTGAGTTCAAGGGGTTGATCATAGGCTTTGATCAACGTGGTGTCTCCCGTTTCACGAGTTTTTCATCCGATTGACGAGAACACAAGGTGAATCAAAAACCCTTTTGCGCTAGTACACTTTTTTACTAATTCGTGTGTTAGCTTTGTAGAGGGACAATGTTTGGGGTCCTAAGGAGGAGTCTTGAAGGTTGCCTCAAAGTATTTTGAGGTAGTAGTTACTGTTCTTGGACTTTACATGTTCGGCCAATGAAGAAACAAGGTAAAGATTCGATCTTTCTATTAAAGATTTAATTTTTACAGCTAGTCTTTAATCTGTAGGCCTTTTAATGTGTTAATCTCATTTTGGTGAGATTCTTGGCTGCCTTTTATGCATTTTTCTGTTGTTATTCTGTTGCTATAGATTCCTAAATGCATAGAAAACCCAACAGACCTTCACTTTCTCTTCTCCTGTTCTATTCTTCTCCTCTAGCATGGCCGCCATCAATAGTGACGCCTTCAGCCACTTGTCTCCAGTACGGTTTCTCAAACTACTCTTCGACATCACTTTAAGATATGAACTCCATCTTCTCTTCACAAGACCTTCATTTAAATAAGCATCTTAACAAAATTTTTCACTATATCCCATCATACCACACCATAATAGTACGTAGGGAAGCGTTCGTATTTGAAAGTGACCTTCATTGCCTTCCTAGCTATATTTAAAGTGAACTACTTCTTAAATGATTTATTTACATCCAATTTAACTTTCATTCTCATATAACTCTTATTAATGTCATTGAAGTAATTTGGGTCTATTTTCATAACTTCCTTAGCAGCCTTCCTTAACATATAAGCTATATTTTCCCACATACAACCAACTGAAATATCATGGACTTGAACCCACAAATGAATGTGATTTATCTATCTACATTTTGAGTCTTTTCCTGAATAAACTCTCTTCATGAGAAGAATACATGAATTGACTCAAGGAAAAGTTCAGATCAATCTTAGTTATACAGACTCTCATACTCAGTTTCCAAGCCTCTGCTAACTCTTCATGTAATTAACCTTCTCAGCATGTTTTATCAACAATCTTCCAACCACCGCCCACCTTAAGTTATTAACTTTAGTGCTCAGATTGACATTCTCAATCTCAATGACTTCCTCTTCAACATCCTCCTAAAATAAAATTTTTCACATTGTTCAATAATTTTGTCAATAACCATCTTAGCATACGAAAAAGATAGAAAAGGTCAGACTTTAAATTAACAAGAAACCCACACAAACACAATCAAACAAAACCTGAAGCTAGTCAAGAGCACCAAACTCGTAACAAGGATGAGAGTTATAAGCACATGACTCTTATATAAGATGAGACTACTTTAGATTGTATGAAATGGTTTCATTGCAACCAATCGATGTAGGCAAGTGTTGTTTTTTTTACAATAGCAAGATCAAGTTTCATTAATGGAATCAGCAACAATAGTTGAGGCAATACAATCTGGGGCTTGGAGTCCCCAAACAAAGCGATCAAAAAAAGAATTCACTGCTCTTGCAGGCAAGTAGGCAGGGAGATTCGTAGAACGCCTAACAAATGCGACTTTAACATCAACCAGAATCGCTAACATACAAATGCAATCGGAAATAATCAAACCAAAAACAGAGGCAAATTGAGATCTTCCAAGGATGGCTTCAACAGCAACAGCGCAATCAAATTCGACAACAATCTTGGATATATTTCTTTCCTTTACCCAGCTAATAGCTTCGCGGATGGCCATCGCTTCAAGAAGCCCAGGATCGCGTAAAGCAGTATGGATCTGGATCATCCCCCCTGAGAAGACACCCCATTCGTTTTGCCTGATCATGCTCGTCGAACCCTTTTCCTCAAAACAAGAAGCATCGACATTAATTATGGTCCATCCAGAGTCGGGTTTGTTCTAGGAAGAACAAATGCCCACCAAAATGAGAAAAGAGTCAGTTGAGACATCCAGATTTCGAGCATCAAGCCAAGCAGGGAGTAAAGAGGAACCTTTGAAGAAAACAGCGTAGGCACTGGATAGCTTATTTTGCCAAATCATTTCGTCCGCACCAAAGCAAACAGCCAGGAAACGAGGCCAATATTGGCGGTTCATAGAAGAAAAAAGGCCCTCACACAGCACAAAAATCCCAGTAATAGCAGCAGCACAAACATAATTCCAAACACCTACAGCCCTCCAAACACGTTCAGCGAAAGGGCTGACAAGTAGAACGTGTAACTCAGATTCATCATCAAGGCCACACATATGGCATAAAGTAGAAGTCAGCGTTACCTCTTTGCAAAGAATATTGACAAGAGTGGGAAGGCAATTGGAGATGGCCCTCCAGAGAAAGTGGATCATTTTTGGAGGCGCGCAAATTGTCCAGAGTTTCTTCCAGAAATTGAGATTGTAGTCGTTGTCCTGGGGGGATTTGGATGGTTGGAGCAATCTGTACCCGCTTTTAACACTGTACTTGCCGCTCTTCTCGCCATTCTAGTACCAATTATCAGCGTTGCAGCGAAGTCCTAGAAGGGTAGCCGGGATAATATCACAATCGTGATTATTAAATAGAGAATTGATCAATCCGACATTCCATCTTTGTTCACCAAAGTACATGAGGTCCACCACTTTCAAATAAGAGAAAGCTGGATTACATTGGGATTCAACCCGCAGGTTATTATCGCATAAGAGCCATGGATCCTTCCATACAAGTGTATTTCTACCATCCACAATTTTTCGTATAAGGCCTAAGTTCACAACCTCAAGCGACATCCAAATACTGCGCCAAATAAAGCTGGGGCAATGACCAGTTTCGCACTCAAAATCCCGACCTTACTAAATTGCCTGGCTTTAAGCATAAGGGCCATAAGACAATCAGGGTGGGTTAAGCAGTGCCAGCACTGCTTTATGTAGGCAAGTGTTGTTGAACCACTATAAATCGTGTGCATCAGTTCGTGTATTAATTACTTATTAGCTTTCTTGTTATAATCAATAATAATTGAACCAACTACGTAAAAATTCCACCGTATTTTTCACGATCCCAACCCTCCCTTCCTTTTGAGTTTCCCACACCCATTTCATGGTGGGTTGATAGTTGTAAGGTAGGGAGACTACTTATATAATTATAATAGTAAAAATCGAGTTTTGTTAGGCACTCGGTATTGTTTCTTAGTGTAATACGAATGGTTAAATTAAATTGTTCCAAATTCATGATAAATTAGGTAGAATGTGTGACCAAATTAATATAATCTATTATTGGAGTTATTTCAAAAGTTAACTATCACTCTATGAATTGTTTGTATATGTGGAACCTGTTTTTAAATACATGTTTTCCTGATAAATCATATAAATATATATAAGTGATGTAAAATTAAATATAAAGTCAGAGGAGAGAGAATTTAAAAAGATATATACACGCTATTTTATAGAACTCGGCCCAATCCTGTTTATTCGTAAAAGAAATCAGTAGCGGAAGCAAAATAGTTTGAAAACATTCAAACTAAAAACCTGCGTGTATATACAGAAATGTACAACATGTACAAATCAAAATATCAAAATGAATCCTGGAGCCCGACCTCTGACGTAAGCTCAATAAACTCTGATCAGCTCTGTAGTCCAGTAACCAGTAGCTACCTACGATCTGCACAATCATGTAAATAAATCGGGGTGAGTATAAACAATACTCAGTAAGTATTATAGCTTAATCACTTAAACATGATGTGCAGGGGAAAGTATATAATAGCACGAGAACGTGCGTATCTATCTTGTCCCTCGGCATCCCGAATGCCAGTCATTTCATTATCAAACAAATCTCAAATTCAGCACACAACTATATCAACTCTGGCACACAGCACAATATGATCACATAGATCAAACAGTTAGCACACAACATAATACGATCTATCAATATCGTATACATATCAAAGTACGAACCACACAGGTTCAATAATAGCAATCTCAATCATACATACACGAATATAATGTATGAAGTGCAATGAAATGCGATTTCACACAGAATGACCCAGGTATTATCTACCATAGCACACAGCAGTGGAAATCCTCTATAGCACACAACAGAGGAATGAGCAATAAGGACCAGATCACACAGCAAGTCCCAAGCTCGTAATATGGACAAGATCACATAGCAAGTCCAACATTTGTATATCTGAACCAGATCACATAGCAAATTCAGTATACAATAGCCACACAGGCTCGTGTCACACAGACATGTATAAATGAATGACATTCTGATAAGCACACATCAATAGAATGACATTCGTGCTGCACACAACTCATATCAAGCTTTTCTTAACTCAGCACATAGCAATAAGGAAACATATCGTATATATATATATCAAATCACACAGAGCAATCAAACAATACCACATAGGTATTCAATTCATTTCGATCAAAACATACCACACAGGTTAAGAACAACATCAATACATTCGTATTGATAATTAATCAAACATCACACTCGTTATGG
>CANYCX010287005.1:0-16105 GCA_948193385.1 Breynia disticha f. nivosa
GATGTTAGTTAAAGCTCCAGTATTGATGTTACCTTCTCAGGGAGGTGGGTTTGTGGTTTATAAAGATGCTTCTGGAGCTGGGTTTGGTGGAGTGTTAATTGCACAGTTGATGGTTAGACCAATGGTGTTAAGAAAGATACAGGCAACACAAAAGTATGATGAAGATTGTGTCAGAATAATCGAGCAGATTGATCAGGGTTTGGAGACTTCATTCCAGTTGGTTGACGAGTTGTTGATGGTAGGGACCAGGGTATTGTACAAGATATTGAGGGTATCAGATAGGAGATACTGGATGAAGCACATAATGCACCTTATGTTATGCATCCAGGAATGACTAAGATGTACAATACTCTGAAAAAGCATTATTGATGGCCTAACATGAAGAAAGATGTGGCCAATTTTGTATCTAGATGTCTGATATGTCAGCAAGTGAAAGCTAAACATTAAGCACCAGTAGGAAAACTTCAGCCTTTACCTATACCAGTTTGGAAGTGGGAAGGAATAATCATAGATTTTGTGGTAGGTTTACCTCGAACACAATTTGGAAAAGATGCAGCTTGGGTCATAGTTGATAGATTGACTAAGTCTTCACAATTTTTTACGTATCAGAGTCAAATTCTCTTTAGAGTAGTTAGCTAAATTGTATATGCGAGAGATATTTTGACTATATGTTATTCAAGTGTCTATAGTATCGGATAGAGATATGAGATTTACTTCCAAATTTTGGCAGGCGTTACAGAGTGCATTAGGCACGAAGTGACATTTTAGTGTAGCTTTTCATCCTTAGACTGACGGACAGAGTGAGAGGACGATACAAACTCTTAAGGAGATGTTGAGATTATGTGTTTTGGAGTGTCAGAGTTCTAGGGATCGGTACATTCCTATGATGGAGTTTGCATGTAATAATCAATATCATAGTAGAATTGGGATGGCACCATATGAAGCTCTATATTGATGTAAATGTAGAAGTCTAGTATTCTGGGATAGAGAATGGGCGAAAATAGTTGAAGGACCTGAAATAGTACAAAAAACGATAGAGAAAGTAGAGTTGATCAACAGTAAGCTAAAGGCAACACAGGATAGACAAAAGAGCTACTACGATCAACATATTCCAATGGAATACGAAATTGGGGATAGAGTATTTTTGAAAGTTTCACCTTGGAAAGGAATAATTCCAATTGCCAATAAAGGGAATTTGAGTCCCAGATACGTTGCACCCTATGAGATAATGGAGCGGATTGGTCCGTTAGCCTATAGACTTGCCTTACCTGCCGAGTTATCACAGATTCACGATGTTTTTCATGGGAGTGTGCTACGGAGGTACAGATCAGACCCTACCCATGTTATACCATAATCAGAAGTACAGATATCAGAAAGCTTAACCTATACGGAAAAATCGGTTTAGACTGTGGATCATAGTACCAAACAGCTAAGAGCCAAACATATTCCGATGGTTAAAGTTCTCTGGAAACATCAAAATCTAGAAGAAGCAACATGGGAAATAGGTAGGTACATGTTATTCTAATATTTTTATGCATACATATAGATAGAAACCTCCATATAGAAGTATATGAGATAGAGAACAGAAAAAAAAACATAGAAGTGAATTTCGGGGACAAAATTCTTTGAGGAATGATTTGTTTAATCACTTCAATTAACTTTTAAATAATATGCTTAATAAAATTAAAGAGTTTTACAATTAAAATGATGAAAATAAATGACTACAAACAAGTAGATAAAAGGGAGACAAAAGGGTGATAAAAGGGTGACAAAAAAAAGTTGAAACGAATGACAAACCCCTGGAACATAATCCTATGCCCACCACGCGTACTCACTCATTTACAGCAAAGAAATATAAGATCGGATGCTTCCCGATTTCCTTAGAACCTCCAAGTTCACCTAAAACACTCCAGAGAAAGGGAGAGTGAAAGAGTTCATGGGAAGGAGAGATTTAGTGGGAGAGAGAGGTGGATTTTAATTACAAAAGTGGTTCGAGATATCGAATCATCCATAGTTTCAAGCTAGGAACCTAATGGTATATGCAAAACAGGTAAAACTCGGACTTTTTGGCAGTTTTTACGAGTTTTGGTATAGTTGTTTCGAGTCAATTCTTTCTAGAATTAATGAATATAGATAGAAATGTTTTATATTGAGTTATTTCTGATTTGATTAACGATAAGAAAAAAGGTTAGGGTTCCGGCTTGGGTTTGCAAAATTGAGAAGCAAATTAAAGGAAATTGATAGGGCATGCAGTAAATTGATAGTTATAATGGAAAGTATAGATATATTGCTGCTTAAATGTTATTAAATGATTGATACATATTATAGAACAACAGTGCAGCCGAGTCAGACGGGGCGTGAGTTAACACCAGTCGGAGTATTTCAGCTGACAGGTTAGTATATCTCACTATTTGGCTATATTAAAATCAATGGTTATATATTTATGGTCGAATGAATTGTGAATGATATTCTGTATATGAATTGATTTTATATGTTTGATTATGAACGAAAGGTGAGTATGATTTCCACTTTGATTATGAACGAAAGGTGAGTATGATTTCCACGTACTTGATCGAATATGCGAATACGAGAATAAAATGAAAACAAAAAAGGAAACGAAATGATTATACTTGCGTACTGATATGAGTTTTGATATGAACTGTATGATATGAGTTATATGAAATGAAAAGGGAATCGTAGAATCGATTCAAATAAAATAGGTACGGAAAACAAAAAAGGCATACAAAACAGGTACGTGACCGTGTTTATGTTTTCATATGATATGTGATATGTGATATGATATGTGATATGGAAAGGTGATGGAAAGGTGATAAATGATCGATCATTCGTAGACGGGAGTAAGGAGACGGAAGTTAGGTCCACATGAAAACGAGGTAGAAAAATGTTTTCAAAACTAATAGGGAGACGAAAGTTAGGATTTATTATAAACGAGAACATTCAATTCAAACGTACATATGAAATGAGTTTATTTGATATACTATATTCGTATTTTATGAAATGAGATTGATTAGAAGTTTAGCTTGTATAAATATGATTGTTTACGAGATATTATAAGTTGAATTAAAGATCATTCACTAAGGCCGCAACTTACGCAACTGCAATGTTTGTTTCAGGTATAGGTATTAGCAGAGGTAGACATCTATACTAGCAGTGTCAGAGTTTTCTTTTGCTATAGGTTGGACAACTGCTACCCGATATACTTCTCTCTGTTCAGCTGATGCGATTAGGACATTTAGCATACATATTTTATATGTTGTGATGTTGTTATATAATTTGTATATTATATACTGAGATTGATAGTAGATGACTCTGATGTTTTCTAAAGTTTATTATGATAGTTATATGTTGATTTATGCGGTTGAGATCTGTTGATATATATGATGTTGAGTTGCATCTTGGATGATATGAAAATGTGCGTGTGAGCTATATAGTTATGAAATTGATTTGCAGGAGGATTGCAATAGGTTATGGGATATCCAGATTATAGCCGTTATATAGCAGTTCTACGTAAAGTTTGGACTTGCTGATTAAAGAATAAAGGGCGTATTAGCGTAACACAAAGCTTAATCCATTGATGTGTTAACTAATACGATCAGTATTCTTGGAAATATAATAGAATAATGGAAATTGGAATATCCAATATATTGGTATGAAGTTACTCTACGTAACTTAAAGTTAAATAAGAAGTAACAAGAATGGTATATATGTGAACGATAAGAAAATTTTTAAATTATACGTGATTAATATGGTAACAAGAATAGGATGTTTTATAACAATTCCATCTCATACACAGCAATTTTTTCACACAGAACATCAATATAGCACACATCAGCATTAAGATCACACAGATCAATATCCACGTAGGATAACACATAGTAATCTCAAACCACAAAAGTTATATATCAAACAGATATCTATAGTCCACACAGGAGCTCATTCACTTAAGCACATAGCAATCTAGATTACATTGATCTCATAGCATTATATCAATGCTAATCCAAATCCACACAATACGACCCTGGGGTGTTTTCCTCTGTTCCAAATGTGAGAGGATACCTCTGTACCACACAGAAGAGGTTAGGCACATGGCCTAAGAAGATAGCTCGTAAATACGGACAACACACAGTATGACTAGGACAGCACACAGCAAGTCCTTACCCACATAAGAAATCCACACAGGAATCGTGTCACACAGATGCTTATGCAACACGTGAATGTATAAATGACATTTGTATCAATACCTATCACAAAGCACAAGGCACAACTCACATAGAGCATAGAATATACTACACAAGATCACATTTATCATGCTTTCTATTATTTCATTCAAAGCACAAAACAATAGAACAAAGAAAGCATGTCAACATCGCACACAGAGTACATTTCATGTAAAAACATACCACACAGGTATAACTATCAACAACATATCAATATCAACCCCCTGTCAACATTTATCAATGTAAAGCAATACATGCTTTTCAATAGTCAATTATATATATCATCCATATGTCAACCATATATTCACCAAAGCATATATGTATATATATATCAATCATTTGTCAACTAAGACATATAGAAAAAAACATACCACTTCTATTCATATCAAATATGAATCAAACAAGACAAGAAATTAAATTTAAGCTTCCAAGTATTCATTCATTTTGAATCTGTGAGACTAAATTTTAACAACTCTTTTCCATGATAAAATAATATAATAGAAGAATGATAATAAAATCAATCTTAAATAGTGGAGAGAGAAACTAAAATGTTCATAATATAGAAAATCTTAGCCCATTTATATAAACACAAAATACATTAGCAAAAGCAAAAGTTTAGGTTTGAAATCATTTCAAAATCTCAAAATATGAACATTTACAAATATGTACAAATATGTACAAAAACTCAAAAGTGGAAGCACTCAAAACATAGAGCTCGACCTCTAACAATATCAATCTGGCAGAAGATCATTATAGCTCTGATCCAGTAGCAGCTATTTGCATCTTGCGCATCATTTAGACAATACAAACAAAGGTTGAGTATTTCTCAATACTCAGTATGCATTCTACACAACATTTGATTCTTATCTTTTCATTTTAAATGAGCGCAAGGAACATCAATATCTCAGTACAAGATCTGATCTTCCTCTATTACAATCATGCTATGCGATCATAAATATTTAACCATTCACAGTCATTTCTCATCAATAATGTTTCAAGATTTCACACTTGTGTTTACAACATCCATTAACTCATATCATCATACTATAGTGATTTTCATTTCAATTCCATATACAACAAGTTATTCAATCTCCAATCACTCAACAACAAGGATTTTCAGCATTAATTTCAATTCAAACATCCTAAATCATCAAATTCAATATACTCTTCACCACCACTTTGTAAACCTAACATTAACCACCTATATTAATATGGATTCCTGCCAAAATTAATCCTTCTTCTTGTAAAATCACTTTCTCTTTCTCAATAATGAACACTCCTGCTATTTCTCAGCTTCCCCTAAGGTTTTCTCTGTAGTTTAGGTTATATTTTTCTTGAATGTAGGTTGAATCGAGCGAACTTATATTTTTTTCCAAAAAACTGAACACTACACTTAGTGGACAGTGGACTACGCCTGGTCATTACAACTGTGTGTAGTCTGCTGCCACAACATTTACTTTGCTCATTTTTCAACATTTCTCATTTTCCTTGGTTATTTCCTATCAGCCTTATATCAACCTTCAATCAACTTTCATATACCTAATTTAAAAATTTATTTTTCATCATTTCAACAATTATTTCCATAAAATAAATTTTGGGATGTTATAGAATCAGTCTCCTATCTTAACCAATTCATATTCAAGCTTACTAGAATAGATAAAATCAACTCTAAATCAATAAATTCATCTTATTCTTAACTTGATTCATCTAATTCTAGCAACATACAATTTTTAGCGATCTTCCAATATCTTTTTTCAACTATATATTCATATGTAAGCTTAGAAAACTTATCTGTTTTTGTTATTTTACAGATCTCTGACTCAGAACTATGATTGATTCGAGAAATTTGATCCACTCTCATGTTAAAATCTCCTCTTTTTCACCTTATCTCACTCTTCTCTTATCTATCTCACCAACCCTCTCTCTGAACTTAAAATGGTTTCTTGGAGGTTATGTTATTTTTCTCGATTGAGTGGCTTATATTTTTTTTCTAGATTTCAGCAGAGAATGTGTGGTGGACAGTAAAGTACGCATTGTCACAGCACACGTACTTTGCTGCCACAATGTGTTCTTTGCTGATTTTTAGCATTTCTCCCATTTCTTGGTTATTTCATAAAACTCTTATATCAAGGTTCAATCAACCTTCATATACCTCAATTTAATCATATATTTTTCATTATTTCAATAAAAAAATCTTATTTTCATTCATTATTTTGATAAAATAAATTCCAGGATGTCACACTTGGGAGCGTCTCTTTCGTGTGGGGGTTGGCTAGGGTTCATTGATAAGTTCTACTCTCTTTCCTTCCTAAAAAATACGAGTCAAATTTTAAAATCCCACCAAGTCGAACGGCCTTCCAAACAGTTTTGCCCAAACCGTTTGGGTAACTATTCTGCCTTTACTCAGTGCGAGATTAAACTCTGTCAATAGTGGAAATGGTTTGGGAAACGGTCTACCTAGGTTGTTCCCCAGACTGTTCTCAGCCACCGTTTTTAGATTTCTACTAATTTAAGTTATATTTTTTTAGCATTACAAAACAGTCTGGGTGAATTGTTCGCAGGCCATTTAAGGATTTTAGACAGTTTAAAAAGTTGTAGTAGAAAAATAAAAAATGGAATGGTTTAAGGAACGGTTTGCACAAACCATTCTGAAAACCGTTTGCATCATAAAAAATCCAATATTAAATCTTTGTAAAGAGGACGGTTTGAGGAATAGTTTGCAAAAAAGTTTGCCAAACTGTTTTGCACCCAAACGGTTTAGAAAGCGGTTTGCACATATTGTTTCCTAAACCATTCCTTCGAGGGATTTTGAAATATTTTTAGAATTTTTAGCCTAAGATTTAATAGATCAATATATTATAATATATGATTTCTTGAGCATGAATTTATATTAGATTTGAGTTATGAATGGGATAAAGAGAACTTATTACTAGGATGCTAGAAAAAGAAATGGTTACAATAATAGCATGAACAGATTTAGAAGTGAAAAATGTGTTTCACAATGAATGAATGATTAAATATTAAAATTGGGATGACACCTTAGCATGATGCATGAATTACTTAAAAATATTTAAAAACATATAAGTAGTGTTTTGAATAACTTGATATTATGTAATTGTAATTCACCAAAAGAATGAATGTGTGGATTGAGTGTATGAATAATGATGAAGATTACTTACTTATTATGATTGTAGATATGAATGTTGAGATAATTATGTGAACTATATAAAGTATCATTCTAGTCTAATGGATGTGTGTATGGTTTGACTGACTGCTAGATAAGTTTGGAAAGTGCATGTTGAGCGGAATGATGTAAATATTAATGAATGTCTGTGAATAACAAAAAATGTAATGGTTTGAATATAGATAAGAATGTGAATGAATAGCGTTGAGCATGAATTATTCCTTAATGTATTGATAAATTACAAAATAGTGGAATGTACATTTGACTTGAAATGGGTATGCAATTCATTTGAATATCTATGTGCATTGATGGCTTGAGAAATAGAAGTATTAATGTTGTTTTTATATTATAAATGCAAAATGGCACGCTCTAGGTTTGAGATTTTTTGTTGTGGGATGTAATGCGTAATTGATTGTGCATAAAAATTTGCAAGTGGTGATGTATATATCGCATGAATTGGATATCCCTTTATGATGTCATTGTATCAAACTTGTAGTAAGAAAGATTGAGGAAATGAATTTAAATGTGTGTGCGTTAATGAATGAATGTGATGGTCGTTAGGGCTATCTAGTGGTTTGAGAATATGCACTCACTGAGTTTTAATACTAGTTTTGTGTGTCCTTGCCATTGCGGTATGTGTCCAGGTTGAAAGGATTTCCACTTGCGAGGTCGAGGGTGCACTATGAGAGAATTTAAATATAAATTTTATTAACTGTGTTTTAGTGATGTATTTACTTACAAACACCACATGTGCATTTCATTTTGTCTTACGCTTCTGTACTTAATTATATGTAATTGTTTCTTGTACTTGATCATGTTAGGACAATGTCTTTTTTCTACAGTTATTTTAAAAATTGAAAAAAGTCTATATTGGTTTTCATTGATTAGTATTAAATAGGAAATTATTTTTTAGCGATACAGTAATGATGTCTGATGAAGTGACAATTCACCTTAATATATTTTATGAGTTCATGATAAACCAGGTTCTCCGTGATTTGAATTACTGCCTAATTACCACACCACATTATGATAAGCAGATGACTCTTTGGTACTTAGGTCCTTTAGGAAATAATAGATCTGCAATAACTCATTCAATGTATACCCAATGCTCTTATATTTTGCTTCATCTTAGGATTTTGATATATAATCCAAAATTTTCCAAATAAATCTCCACATTCCATATTCATGAATTTAGTCCCATTCTCACATCTGACATATTTCACATTATAGGAAAATTGATTGCATCATACTGAAAGTATTTAAGAGTTTTTTTCCACAAGTGACTTATGAGCAACTCGAAAGGTCTTAACTAATCGAGAAAATTGTCCACTATTTTAAAATGTACTATAATCCAGAAGTAGATTTTAATTGATAGGGTGGCCAAACATCTAGGTCTAGGATTTTAAAAGGCTTATGCATATTGGTTGCATTTATAGATAATGGAGATAATTATGAAAAGGACATCGTTTTAAACATGTTTTACAAAAATACCATGTTATGTTTGTGTTCATCTAAAAGAGCATGTTCTATATTACTCTTTCCTAAACTGACATATTCAAATTTACATTTATTTAATAGTGATAATTGGAGATTTTTGTCATAATTAAAGTTTTTATTTCATATTATCAAACTGTGAGATGTTTCTAGTTTTATATATACTATATCGTATTTTATTTGAACAAACTATTTATTTTATAATTCAGTATATTATTTTTTATTTATTTTGAGTATGAATAAGTCTAATCATTAAGAAAATATTTCTAAACATGTCTTATGTTAGATGTGGCAGTATAATTTCAAAGTTTGACTGAAAATCCTTATATGCATATAATATTTATTCTGCAGTGTTTCTGAGTGATTATGTAGATATTATTTTTTACCTATATTCGTTATATATGCATGCATTTATTAATTTTCTATAATAAGAGTGTTCTACAATAAGACTCTTTAAAAGAAAAAAATAAGTATAATTATAATAAGCTTATGTTTAAATGAGGCTATGTAACTTAAATAATACACATGAGTATATCGATATGAAAATTAATTTTTATAAGGGAAATATTCAATGTGCTGGTGGATTTTTGTACTCCCTTTAAGATTCCATATTTGGTAGATTTGTTTTTCACTTCAACCGTTGGCTTGAATTATTGAGATTTCTATGTGTCTAACAACTAATGGCAGCAGAAATAATAAGAAAAGCACATAAAGAACACCCCAAAATCTCACTAAAATTGAGATTAACAACATATATGACCATAAGATCTAGACTAGTTAAGGAAAGATAAAAAAAACTTTGATGAAAAAGAAATTACTTTGATTCCTCTCTTTCATTGTCGCGGGTATCTTGAACCAAGAAAGTAACTACCATCTCGACATACTTTGAGACAACCTTTGTGACCACTTTTCCAATAATCATTGGCGTTGTTCCTCTACAAAACTAACATACGGATTTGCAGAAAGTGTAATAGCACAAAAGAGAAATCGGTACACCTTTCTTTGTCAAAACGTATGAGAATCTTTCAAAAATAAAGGCACCATGTTCATCAATCACTATAATCATCCTCTTAATCTCACGTCCTTCCTTGGATAAAACCCTCAAATCAATTACTTGATTCAGTAAGTTTAGAGGGACGACTAGGCTTGTTTAAAGATTAGGATTTTCGTTGTTTTTATAAATAAGAGTTTTATCTCACTAAACCTCTTAACCAAAAATCCTAATATCATTATGAATTTTTTAAGTGTTTAATTAAAATTCAATTCATTTTAAACCACCCTCTTTTCTGTTACTTAATGTAGGAAATTAAAAAAATTTTTAATTTATCTCACATTAACCTTGTCTTAATTTAAGATAAACTTCCCAAATTTTCTCCTCTTTATCTTCTTACATATTTTAATTTAAGACATCCTTTTTTATCAATAATATTTGTCTTAAAATCATGCAAGAAATGATAAATAATGTTTCACATCCACATTGGGCCCAATTACCAAAATTGGCCCAAATGCTTGATTCAGCCCAACAACCAGATTTTGACCTTAGGTGAAAAATTGAAAATACCCTTTTTGGTTCTTTGTCATCCATGTGCGATCTGTAGGACTATTCAATAAAGGTAATGAATTTAATAATTCATAAATCATTGGTGATCTCTAGTAAGACACTATGGTCATCCTAAATTAAATAGCTAACAAGCGGTGTCAACAACCTACTACAATTCAAATTCATCTCTTGACCTCCGATATCATGATTAGCATAAGGCATGTCCCAAACACCCTTCCTTAGTGATGAATCACTTTTGCTTGATCTCTATAAAAAATTGATAAGTTCGAATAACTGACCTAATCATTCCATTTGGGTGCGGCCACACTCTTCTCAATCTTGTCTATCAAGCGATCAGTGATATCTGCTGTCATTTTCATGAGTTGGTCAATCCCTTCACTTCACTCATGCTCGTACTTATGATTCTTATCATACCTAATCATACCCATACTTTTCAACCTTTTACAGTCACGTTAGGCGTATTTCAATGTACACTAAAAATCACAATAAGAGACATTGATTTTCAGTCTAAGGATAATATTTCACATTTCAAATAGTGATCGCTTTCCAAATACAATGCTCTACATTGTACCTATGCACTTTGCTAAATATCCCAAATATCTATGACTCATAGAACATGATCACCTAAAAGGTACATACTAGTCTTAATTCATTTTTATTCCCATACAAACAAGCGACTAGGGATATTTAGAATGTTAATCTCATAACTTGCAAGTTCTACTATCAAGGTCCACATAACTTGGATATTTTTTCAAACAGATGTCACAAGTCAATACATGAAGTGATAAAATAATGCCTCATAGTTTTATTAATCAATAATAAAAGTTACAAACAATGGTATTGGGCTAGGGCTTACACTAATAGGTTACCCACTTGGTCGAATGAGGAGCTCTTCCAACTGCTACTTTAGTTCTTGTAGCTCTACTTTTGTCATCCTATACGATGCTATTGACACTGACACTGCTCCTGGTACCGTCTCGATTATGAAATCAACTTCTCTTAAGGGTGGCTTCCCCCGTAACTCATCTAGAAATACCTCAGGTATAATCTTGTACTACCTCTACTTCTCAAACCTCTAACTTCTTTTTATCCAAATCTGGCATGCAAGCAAGATAAACTTCACACCCTTCTCTTATCAATTGTACGACCATTGCTGCAGATACCAAGTACGAAGGTATAACCTTTTGCTCTCCTACCAAGAGCACTCTTCTCTCGCCATCAACTTCCACTACCATTTCCTTTGTGTAACAGTCCACAACTGTTTGATTTTTGGATAACCAGTCCATACCCAATATGATTCCAAACTCCACCATCCATAGCACCATCAAATCAACCATGTAACTTAACTTCTAACTTTCAACTCGTAAGCTTTGACTACATCTCTTACCATAGCACTCCCTCTGGCTAGCATAGATACTGCTTCCATATAGCGTAGAGGTTCTACTCTATGCCCAATATGTTCTACCAAACACTCACTAATGGAAGAACAAATAAACCTCGAATCAATCAACACCAAAGTATCATGTGCAGAAATAAAAGTCATACCAGTAATTATGTTGGGATTAGCTGTCGACGTCTTCTGTCATAGTATAGACACGGGCTTGAGGTGGAGCCGCCGACTGTGCGGCTCCTCTAGCTCTTGAGGTGGTACATGCTGCTCATTCATCTCTACCTCGGTCTCTGTCGGTCATACTAACTCCTCAATTTTCTCTAACACTACTCTAGCCAGGGACACCTCTCTCATCGTATCTAACTTTCTAGTGGCACTGTGTGTGACTCCCAAATTGTAACTGCTAATTAATCTTAATTATTATGAAATGATTTGGAAACTGTGTATATTTATTTTCTTTTTTTTGAATGATACCCACTAGAAATGCCTAGGTGGTTTTGAAATACAAAGCAATATGTACTAATTTTACAAATCATTTACAATTTTAAAATCACTTCTTCCAAAAGTGCTCCTCTGACCTCACTTTGGGGAATCCTCCTAAACATGCACAACATTCAACAACATACAAAGGTGAGTATATAAAAGTACTCAGTAAATGATAACCCTAGCATTATTAAGATGAAGTGCAGGGGAACCTTCTGTGAACCCCATTTTTGTAAAGTTAATTTTTCATCAAATTCCGATTTTCACACCTTTTTTTTCTTTTTAAAATAACAACTAAAAAAATCAAGCAAATATATGTATATAACTATATAGAAAGAATGACATACAAACATCTCATTTAAACTGGCCCAAAATACAAATCATTTGAAGTATGTGGAAGCTATGGTTTTCAGTTTAAAACAATGCAAGTGCCAAGCCTATACTATCATGTGTATGGCTATACAAAATGCAAAAGTGTAGTGAAATCAAAACCATTAGGAGCCATCCTATCCACCAAGTATCACGCGCTCAAGCTCTGCCAAAAATGATGTCCCTGCACCGACTACTGTCGCTCTGCACATATAGACACAGCAAAATAAAGGTGAGTATAAAGAATACTCAGTAAGTGCATCCTTATAGTTATTATGCTGTATGCGTAGGAGAACCTTCGATCAAATATGGTTGTGCCCGCGTAACACAAAGTCGCATTTGTGCCTAACAATTCTCATAATATAATCATGAAGTGTTTAAGACATTAAATTTGGGTTTCATACCATCACTTAAGTGTTTAATATGTTCAGGAACTCATCCTATATCATTTGTGTACCTTAGATATGCATTAGTATGTTTTTTACGCTAAAATTAGGTTTTCTGGGCAAAATAACGTAGGTTTATACCCTAGGTAACGTACGCTATTCTTCCACTAATCTGCATATATGAATAACGTATGCCAAACACTAATTAATGTACATTTTATGCATTAACGTACATTATTACTACCAATAACGTAAGTTATATGCCTTCAGGTGCATTCTGCCTGAATTTCTAAGTCTTTCCTCATACCTACACTTATCATTTATCTCTTAGCATACCAAACAACCTTTAAAGCACACATACAACTCCCATATTCATCCAATTCATTACATTTAACCATTAAACACTTAATTCCACACACTAACCACAACCAAACAAAAATTCATAACCATCCACAAGCATCCAAGACACCATTACACAACTCATACTTATAAGCAAAAAATACGACATTAAAGCAAGCCACCACAGCTTTCTTAGCAACTTAACCAATAATAGTACATATTATTTATCACAACATAACAACTAACCATTCAACATATGATTAACATACCCTTTTCGGGTCAAAGCCACAATCATAAACCTCAAAGTACACATCATCCATCATTTCATACATTCATCTATATACCTACTCAACCAATGACAACCACAATTATATCAACACCTATCATACCAACCAACATTCAACACCATTTACACATTCATTTCATACACATGATCACAATATTTGGCCCATTACATGCATCATCAACCCACACTTTTAAGCTATTCAACCCATAATCATATTCACATACACAATTACTACATTCAATCCCATGAACACATATATTCATTTAGGCCATTGAACCTTCCAAACTCTCTCGCATAAACATCAATGTTAAACAATGAGTGAATGCATTTATGAATATGTAAATGCAATTCCACACAGAATGCATGTGCCCTGGAGCCCTATTGTAAGAAAGAGTCCACTCTCTTTACATTTGTGAGCCAAAGCTCCATTTGTGAGCCGAAGCTCCATTGTGAATCGAAGTTCCATTGTGAGCCAAAGATCCATTGTGAGCCAAAGCTCGATTGTGAACCAAATCTCCATTTCTTTTGTGCAAAACATGAACATACAATAATGCTCGTGATATGCCATTGTCCCATACTGCAATGTAAGTTCAAACATTCAAAGTTCCTTTCACCATCTTGCAATAATGTTTCTTTAAGAAACCCTTAACATAAATAACCATTTCTTAACAATATAGTCATCAATCGTACACCATCCTTTCATCATAACAATCATAAGCACATAGCTCATAACATTCATCTCAACATTATACACTCATAAGTTTCTCAAGCCAAAATTCAATTTAATTCACATCAAAGAAGGATTGACCATACAAGAAAAAATCAATCATAAGCAAAACACAACAAGTAAGTGGCAAAAACACTTACCTTAGGCTCCAAGATTCAATCTATAGCCCGATTCCCGAGTCAGATCCAAATGTTGTTACCTACACACATATAATCACATTTCTTATGATTCAATACACAATGTACCTTATCTAAACCTCCCTTACTAATTTTTCTCCAAAATCCCAAAACTTCCCTAAAACCCTAATCTCTTAAATCTCACCAAAAGTGTATGTTTTAGGGTTAAAGGCTTGTAGAAACATGAACTACATTAAATCTCGTCACTTGAAAACCTGGAGGGAGGAAGACTTGAAATGTGTTGTTAATCCACTGAAAATCTGTGGTTTGTTGGTAGGCTTTATGTTTGGAAAGTTATGGAATGATGGTTTGGAAGTTGGGAGAGTGTTTTGGTTGTTGGGAGGGAGTTAGGACCCGATTGAAGTTGTTTTCAGACATTTAATGACATGTCCATAGCCCCGATAACGTATGTTTATTGTCCAAATTAACGTATGTTAGCAAAATTCAACTTCTGGGCTGTCAACATTGAATAACGTACGTTATTCCCTTAAAAATATCTTAACGTACGTTATCTAGTCAATTAGTGTACGTTAATTGACTACAGTCTCCTGCAGTTTGCCTTTATCGCCCTCTTTCAACCCCCGACCTATGTATTCTTATGTATACATCATCACAACTTATTTTAAACATTATATCTACTTAATTAACATCAATTAACATCGAACTAACATGCTTAAACAAGTTCAAATCAAACTATCGTACACATCAACTTGTACCTCGTCTATTCTTTTCATTTTCCAATCTCTTAACCTAAGTTCCATAATACTTATGTTCATGCATCTATATCATATATGTGATGCCCAAAATATAACTATTACCCGATATTATATAAACTTTTCTTACAGGTAATACCTGAATTCTGAAAATGATAGTTTAGTATAAAAGTTTCCAAATTCCAAAATATAAATATTCATACATTTGTATCGAAATAAATACATACATCCTTCATTACTAAAAACATATTTACATGTTTAACAGAAACCAATTATATAGGAAAAGAATTTAAACTAATCCTATCTCAAAATTAACCCTTATCAAAAAGAGTTTCAAATACATTTTCCGAACATATGTGAAAAAAAAGAGAGAGAAAATTTCCAGTGCTCAGCCCACCTTTTTCTAAAGTCCATACTGCGGGTCAAACTGTCCAAAACTGATCACCTTTCGACCCAAACTGATCACCTTTCTAAAGTCCATACTTAATTACGCGGTGTCATTCCAAAACTACGAGTGGTCAGGCCGACTACGCGTACTTTGGGTCCAGGCCGCGTTCCTCGCTGTTTCTCCGGCTGAAACTTAACACCAAACACATTTTTCTCAACAACACTTCTTCCATACAATTTCTCAACATTCTTAACACAATTCCACATAAATTCACTCATTCAAAAGCTCATATCAATTCCAGAATACATTTTCATATATTTATAAATATACCTTAACAACAACATAATCATCTCAACAAAATAAACATGCTC
>CANYCX010287209.1:0-11034 GCA_948193385.1 Breynia disticha f. nivosa
GGTTCGGGTTGGAAAATGACCAACCCGAACCCGAACCGAACCAGTCGGGTTGAAAAAATTTCAACCCGACACCAAACCAAACCGCCAAAAAACCACTAAAATCGGGTTGGTTCGGTTTGGTTTCGGTTTAAATTGGTCGGGTTGGTTTTTTTTGCTCACCCCTAACATGAACGATACAGATTTAATTTTTATAATGTTTATGCCACAAATAACAACAATTGATAGAAAATTTCATGACATGATTATGACACGTCTAACACGAATTAATAGTTCTAATTATTTCATTAATTGTTGTGTTTTCACATTTAACAAATTTTATTCTTAAACATCTTGTTTTATCACAAAATGATTTTATTTAGTTAACACTCAAGCTCGTTTTGCATAAGATTTTTATGAAATTTTATTAAAACATAAATGTTCAAGATAAGTAGAAAAATAAATTTCAGCGTAAAATATTTGGTATAAATAAAAATATATTTGAGCATTTCATTTTTGACATTTTCCTTTCTTTATTTTATATTTCTACCATTGAAATAGTATATAAAAATATTTTTTTTATCAAAATCTTAAATTATTTTTTTATTACCTGAAATATTTTCATAATATGTTATCGAATATTCAATTTATATAATAATTTAAAAAAGACAAAAATAGTATATTTTCAATAAAACAATAATATTAAACTGTAGTAACAAACATAACCATATATTTTTGAATGCCGTAAAGGACTGTTTCACAACAGTCTTCTGGGTTGACCAAAAGATAAAAGAGTTTTCATTCCTTGTAGGTTTAGCATAATCAAACAAAAATAATCCATAATTTTATATAAACAATAAAAAAATGTTAGTTGCATTTTTTGTAGGCTGCTTATTATAGGTATAATATATAAACTCATAATTTTATTTTTAAATTATTTTTTAAATTAAAATTTCATATTTTATTATAAACACTATCTACTATTTTTTTTAATTACTCTAATTAATTATTAACTTTCATATATGTATAATTAAAACTTATTCTTTTAAAAAAAAAAACGTATTCAACATGTGATTCCAATAACAATCGCAAACGTGCACGACAGAGACAGACCGAGTTGTCGACCAGAATCCCAGTCATTCCCCGTCTCTAAACACACCCAACTATGAATCATTTCTTATCTTCCTTCAATCGATTTCCTTACAAAGACCAAACTGAAACCTCTGAATTAAATCCCCCAACTGAATCCAGAAAATCTTAACCGCTCTTTCTTTAACCAAGAAAGTTTCATGTCTTACGTTGTTGTCATGTGCAAGTCCAAGAAAAGCACTGCAACAATCCCTTCCACCACCACTCACCCTCGCAAGTCATCCACTTCTTCTTCCTCCTTCACAACCTCCTCTATAAGTTACCCTTCAACAACATTCACCACCTACTCCTCCACTTCTCTCTCTTCATCTTCATTTTCTACTTCTCTCTCACACCTCAAAAACTCTCTCTCTCATAGTCCTCATATTTACTCTTTCTCTCACCTTTGTAAGGCCACTAACAAATTTCTTTCAAAACCCTTTTCTTCAAACTCCTGGAAATGCGAGCTCGATGGGAAACAAGTCCTTGTTTTTCGGCGAAAACTTCGACTCCAATTCTCATCCGATCAGGAGTTTCAGGACAGGCTTTTATCTATATGCAGGAGTCATCATAGTAGTCTTGTTAAGCTTCTTGGTGCTTCTAATTCAGGGAATTATATGTATCTTGTGTATGAGTATTTACATGGTGGAGTTGATTTAGATTCTTGTCTACGGAACAAGCATAATTCCAACTTCACTGTCTTGTCCACTTGGCTTTCAAGAATGAGAATTGCCTCTGATGTTGCTCATGGTCTTCATTATATTCACCATAGCTCGGGCCTTGGCTCAGGGTTTGTTCATAACCACATTAAGAGTTCAAGCATTTTGGTTGACGAATCAATAAGTGCAAAGATCTGTCATTTCGGAACTTCTGAAATGTGTGGAGAAATTGGTGATAATAAAAGTTCAAAAATTGAGGGTACAAGAGGGTACATGGCACCAGAGTTTCAAACTAACGGATTGATCACGCAGAAGTGCGATGTGTACAGTTTTGGAGTAGTAGTCCTAGAGCTAATATCAGGGGAAGAGGCATTGAGGTATGTTGCTGATAATGAAGTGATTGGAGGGTTAAAGAGGGTTAGTGTTATTGAAAGGGCTAAAGAGGCAGTGTTGAGTGGTGGAGAATTGAATTTGAGGAGATGGGTTGATTGTAGAATGAGGGATTCGTATCCAGTTGAGGTTGTGAAGAAGATGGTGCGTTTGGGGTTGGAATGTGTGGAAGATGATCCTGGAAAACGGCCTGATATGAGTTCAGTAGCTGCAAGAGTTTCGAAGTTGTATTTGGAGACGTGTAATTGGGGCGAGAAGTTCGGGTTGCCTACTGATTTCTCTGCTTCAATGGCACCTCGGTGAACGGTGCTTGAATTTTATGACTAAGTTTAGTGATTAGCTTATAAACTTTGAGTGATTTTAGGTTGCACAGAATGATTCTTTAAGGCATTTTTAACTGAATCTGTTTATGTTGTGTGCCATGTTAATGGTTAATGGAATACAAAAGATTAACCTCTCAACTCGTAAAAAAATATAAAGGAACTTGTGAACTGGGAGTGCTTGATTACATTCTTGAAGTTGTTTCAGTCGTCAGGATTATAGTTGATGTTTTGATATTTGAATGTAGAGAAAAGACGTAGAAGTGATGTAAGTGGTGATGATCATTGATGTATTCATTTTGAAAGAAATAATAAAGGGTGCCGGCAAATTGGAGGTCAATCCTCTGGTATCAATTGTATTTTGAAGGGAAGAATTAGTCTAAGGCACCAGCCATGACACAACAATTCGCGGGCAGCATTTGCCTACGTCGCATTTTTAATTCATGCGTGCCGCGAATTCTAGAATGGTGAATTTTATTTGATAGCAAATGGTATTTTTGGAAATGTGCATTTCATTAATCACTAAATGAATAATATAACATTGCGATCATCCAAACTGGAGTGACTCATATTTAGAAGAAATATTAATAATGTTAATCCCTGAAAAGATGGCGTTGGAAAAGTTCATGCAAAGAAGATCCGGACGTGAGAATTGTTAGTGTTTTTCTCGTGAGCAAAGATTCATCCACGTCGCAGTTTTGAATGACAATGTGAAACGAATGCAAGTTTTGAATTTATAGACTGGTTGAGCGTTGCAGTTGATAAACGGTTGTTTAAATAAAAACGTTTGTCCAGGTGTCATAAAAACAAGTTGTTAATTTTATTGAAAGTGTACGTAAAACGAAAATAGAGTTGGAGTGAAGAAACCACTTAAAAAGATTAACCGCTTGAGTGTATAAATATATGAATAGAAGAGCAGACTTATTCACTCTATCTGTTTTCTTTTGTTTCAAGCTTTCTTTTAGTGTAACTTAGTTTTAGTTCTCGCTTACTCAAAACACTCGTAGGATCGTTTGTGATGGAAAGTCAATTCTCTTTGGATGCTTCAAGTGTAAGTTGTTAACTTAGTTTGTAATTCCATTTTCGATCAACTCAGTTAATTCAAGTTCTTTCCTTTATTTATTTTCTTGCACATTTAATTTCCTTACCATTTTCTGTAGTTTAACTTAGAGCAGTATAGCATTTAGTCAGTCCTCAATCAAAAGTCCTAAGGCAATACGAACTCTAATCTTAATATTGAGTTTCACTTGTAGATGAAATTTTCACTTTAATATTTAGAGTGAGATTGTTTTCTCAACTAAAACGAAATAAGCGTGAAACAAATTGGCGGCCACAGTGGGAGAAATTTTATCATATGTGTGAAATGGCTAAAAGTGTCACAGAAGGTAATGCATTAGTTGGTCAAGAAAGTTTGACAAGTCTAGGTGAATTTGAAATTCTTGATGGAGGGAGTCATTCTCTGAAAAGAAAAATTTCCAAACTATCATCTACATTAAGTGTTCCTGCAAATAATTTTTATGAATATTATGAAGCTGAAATGGCCGAATAGAAAAAAATGCAGAATTTAGGAAAGAGAAGTTGAAATGTCATTTAGACAACATACAATCTCAAATCAATAAATCTAGGGCATATTTGGAAGGTTTCACTCAAATATGGAGGAAATATCAAATATGTTGAAAATAAGTTTCAAGAACATAGAAAATAAATCTGCAAAACTTTTCAAAAAAAAAAAAAAGAAAACTAGTATAACTTTATATGCTAAAGACTTAACTAGAGAATTTGATAATGTTCAAGCGGAACAAAATTTAATGATAAATAATTCTTTTCATAGATTACTTGAGAAATGTGTAAAAAGGTTCATCATTTACACTTCTCTAATCAAAGAAATGGTGATAAGATTATAAGCGATTTAAATCACTTAATTCATGAGTCAAAAGGACCTTTGTCTGAACAAATCGCAAAAGAATTAGACTTAATGCTATATGTACGGTAAAAGAAAAAAGAAAAGGAACTAATGAAGATTTTTCACAAAATTTCCCCAGGGTAGTAATTTCTTCAACCTTGCCTTTTAAGGGTCAAAATACAGTTGGATATACTAATGTTTATGATAACAAAATGCTTGAAGCATCAACGTAAAACAGTGTTTCTAGAACAAACCCTACTGATCCAATCCCACCTTTGGAATATCCTCAGGTTGGAACTAATATTGGAACTAGTAATGTTCCAAATAATATATAAGGGAGCCAATTAAATCTTTGTTCGCAGATGTATTCAGTCCCACTACAAACAAGTTTGCACATGAGACAAGTTTTGAATCCTATTTTTCAAGGACCTGCGAATGCAGTTCCAAATCCTCCATAAATAATTAAGGAAATAAACCCCCAAGAATATCCTCCTGCAGTCCTGCGAATTTCTCATAAGTAACTTGTGAAATCTGCAACCTTTAACCTTGAAACTAACAATGTTGCATTCATAAGCACATAAATTATTGTTTGCATTTGTGTGACATACATATTCACTTGAAAAATTATATAATATAAAAGAATAAGGGTAAAAGGTGTTCAATTAAAAGGGCAAGAACTGAAGTAAAAGAAAAGTGTAAAAGATAGAAAACTACAAAAAAAAAACCTTGTATAAAGAACAAAACTAATTTATTTTGCATTACAAAATGAAAAAAAAACAAAAAAAAAATAAACCATAACACTTAATAAATTTCATTCCTTTCATCCAAAACAAGAATCCAAGAGTGCTTCATTGAATTTGAAAGGAAATTCATCCAAAAAACTAGCTGAATCCAATTATCTAAACTAGTATGGATTCTTTTTTTTACATCAAAAGTTCATAATTTTTAAAAATATCTCAAGACCTTGAATTCATTTGAAATTTTTATTTATATAGGTTGGATTTGTTTTGAAATAAGAAAAAGTAACCTCAGGAGAGTTTGATTTTCATTTTAGGAAAAAATAATTTTTACATCAAAGCCTGTTCTGTTTTGGTCCTAAAATAATACAGTGACATACATGTAACTAATGATTCTCTTTGTGTACTATGAATTTGTTAACAATCAATATTAAGTTAGTTCCTAGAATATGTTAGTGAACTATAGAAACTAGAATCACTCAATTAGGTTTCAAAAAAGTGAGATATGTTGAAAATAGTAAACTAGGATTGTAAGAATTGTTATCAATTATCCAGAAATAACTATGTGTCCTTGCAAGTTCCTATGTCAATATTAACATGTCTATTTTCTAGGAAAAATATGAAAAAGTGTTAATTATGATGATTTCATACAGTTTCCAAATTTATAATGAAACATGACCAAATTTGAGTGAAATTGGCAACAAAAGTTGACATGCTTAAAAGTGGGTGTTAGAGATATAATTTAATGAAAGTTTAGAATACTTAGTTTCATTATACATATAGGAGAGTAACATGTCCAAAATATTGAATAATTTGACTTAAAATCAAAGAGTTGTGACAATTTAAAATTAGCCAAAATATATAGAAAAATCTGTTTTCATTGTCATTTCTACATTGGTATAAAGGTAAATAATTGTTTATAGGATATCTAGGGAATTTTTAGGAGAGAGAAAGGGATCAAAATAGTATCGAGTACCTGAGTTAGCCAGTTGAGTACAACTCGAGGATCAGATTCCTTATTTTTTACTTACTATTACCTAAATGAAGATAATTAAAATGGAATTCATATTGATTGTTTATTATGTTGATACTAATATGTGTTCATATGGTATATTGAATATATGTTTGTTAGATAATTTCTAGAGTGAGTTATTTATGTGGAGTGCAGGGGTTGTATCTTTTCCATGGTTGCTATAGTCGAAGCATTGTTATCATCAATGGATTGTTTACAATTATTGTGCAAATTGATTGTAGTGATTTATTTATGTTTGGCATACTAATAACTAGCAAAGGTCATTCTGAATTTTTGATGGAATCTGAATACAATGGTTAATTGAAAAAAGTATAATGAAAAAGGATTTTACAATGGATGATTGATTTTTTTGATTAATTGTATGTTTATTTTAAATATTCATATGGTGTGTAATCTAAAATGAACTGTGATCTGTTTCCAAACTATATCTATATATGTTAAAATTGGCAATAGGAAGAAGATATGAAATGATAAAAGGTGACAATGAGAAGAAGATAAAAATAATAAAGGTAGCAATGTGAAGAAGATATAAATCTTAAAGGTGCAATGAGAAGAAAATATAAAAGGTGGCAATGGAAAGAAAAATCAAAATACAAGCTTGAGCAATCAAAAAAAATAAATTGGAATCTTTCATTGCATACGTGTGTATATTAGACTATATTTATTGCATGTGTTTTCTAAATTTGAAACTATGATGGTTTTACTCAATGAGTATGCTGCTCATTAAATCACTTTTATTTTTTTAGGATAAGTACAGGATTGACACATGGAACATCTAACTATTTCCACGAGTTTTTGATTGGTTGGATAGTTGTACACCTTGGCAAACTTCTCTATCTCATTTTGCATCTGTATACATAGATTTTCATATAAATTTTATATCACGCGATACTTGTTTGACGTGAATTAATTTTTTTAAAATATATGTAATGTTATAATGGTTTGAATATGATTTTCTATAACTTAATAGTGTATTGCTACAAAAGAAAAAAATCACTACAAGACTTTGTGAAATTAGAGTCAAAAATTTAGCGTCCAATAATTTTGGACGCTAAATTCACACATTTAGCGTCCCCGTGGACGCTAAAAATTTATTTATAGATCTCATCAATAATGATGTGGGAAAGTTTAGCGCCAAGTTTAGTGTCCATTTAGCATCTACGTGGGCACTAATTTTTGGACCTGGTGCACAGTGACACGGGAAAAATTCCTTCCAAAATTAGCGTCCATGTGGACGTTAATTTGGAGTCCATATGGATCTAAGATTTCCCGCCAAATTCGTCTATAAATATATTATCAATCTTCTTTGAAGTATGTATCATAAACATTTACTAAAAATTTAGTGATCGATAGTTTGTGAAGAAGAAAAAGATGAAAACGTTAGAGCGTTTGTTCGTTGGAAGCTTTAACAGGTATAACTGTATGTTTTAATTTAATGAAAGCTTTATTTATTTTTAAATGTTTTAATTCTTATTTAATTTTACGTGTGTTTATATATAATTTGATGTCATTTATTTAGGGGTAAGTTTTAAAGATAACCAGATTAAGAGAAAATGCGTGAGTGGATGTATGTATGTACTATTGAGGGTTATTTGAACGATGAGTTTATTGCCAACGTTGAACAATTCATGAACTTTTGCATGTTCAATGATACGTTTGATGCAGTTAATTCGTCAGTATGTTGTCCTTATAAGAGATGTTAGAATAGAAAATTTGTTAGTTAGAGAAAGAACATATTCGTTACCGAGGGTTTGTAGGCAATTACTATTGGTAGAATACACACGGAGAGACAGAACAAATGTTTGATGCATTATTGAGCAAATCAGGATATGTACGTGGTAACAGTAGTAGTACTTATGATGCCAGCCCAATAGATTATAATGTCAACGATGGTTCGGCTTTTTAGACAGAATAATTTTGGATGAATATGGAGCAGATGTTATACTACAATTTTGGTGTTTGTCCTAATATGGATATTGATTATAATCAGCAAAATGATGCAGAAGAAGTTCCGAATGTTCAACACATGTCGGAGCCTCTAAATTCGGAAGCTCAACGTATGTCGATCACAAAGAAGATTATTTGCATCAAAATCCAATGTTGGTCACATGTGATGACATGCAAAGCACGTACAGGAAGGATTGATAAGACATCCTTCATATGCTGAGGCATGGTAACATTTCAATCGTGTGCATGAAGATTTTGTAGAAGATTTTCGAAACGTGATGTTGGGCTTGTGCATAGACGGTTTTAATCCATTTGGAGTTTCTGGTCAGCAGTGCTCATGTTGGCTGGTGATCTTGACATCCACCTTTTGCTCTTATTATTTCAATAATCACGAAATGAATAATTGAATGACTCGTAATAATGTGGCTGACGACGTCAGAGAAGGCGTAGATCCGAACAATTTATCTATTTTCACATATCCTGGACGTACATCGGGCATATTGGTTCAAAGACATCTAACTGATGAGGAGTACCACTTGATACAAACTTACGTGTTATTGAATTGCGAAGAAATTGAGTCTTTTGTTGAGTAAGTTCAGGATTTATATCTATTCAAGTATTTCATTAATATGCTCGATCATAATATATAACTTGAAGCTCGTAAATTTATATGTAGTTATTTTTTGGCATACATTGTACAACCTGCATAAACAAACATTAGCGAAGAAGAAGAACAAATCATTTTGGACACACAATTTCGTCAATGGATACACGAATTTATAAGAAATAATAAATACTAACTTTTACAAGTCGACACCCCAGCAGCATGTACCATCATAAGTCGTCACATTGATGCACTAGCATAAAGAACTACTCGGATTGTGCAAACATTTCCTTTCTACATGGTTAATGGATATCGATTTCATACCAAAACACATTCAACAACACAAGCGACAAACTATAGTGACATTTGTGTTTTGGGAAAGACTTTTGAAAATGATGAGGAAGATTACTTTGGCGTATTGGATGAAATAATTGAGCTTAATTACGTTTTGTCAACATTGAAGCATGCAACTATCTTTAACTACACATTGTTTGATATGGCTCACCATGGAGGAACCCGTATATATCTCCAGATTAAGGTTGTTGACGTCAACAAGCATAAACAATGTTGATAAAGACCGATACAGTTCTGCTCCCCAAGCAACACAAGTATATTTTCTCGAATATCCCAGAGTCAGACGTGTTGATTTCGATTAGATGGCGGTATGTAAGGTTATGTCCGTGTTTGGTCTGTCGACGAAGATAATGGTAGCAACAATCGTCGAATCGTCATTCATGAAGCCTTCCAATAAGAAATAGGAACACGTCGTGTTATTGATGATCTTAATAATGTTGATAATCTTCCATCTCGACATGATCCAACTGGAACAATTATTTTCACAGAAAATGTCGAAGATGATTCAAGTAGCGAAACAACAATTCTGGAAGAAGAATTTGATAGTGATGAAAATACTGAGGATGATGAAGAATGAAGTTGTAAAAAAATAAAAATTAACAATTAAAAAAATAAATTAGTGTCCAAGTGGACGCTATTTTGAATCAATTAGCGTCCACTTGGACCCTAATTGAAAAAAGGATGTGCCACTTGAACGCGACGATGCATCTGCCTGACGCAAGAGTTTTAGTGTCCACATGAACGCGAATTAGCGTAGCGTCCACGTGGATGCTAATTTGTGTAACTAGCATCCACGTGGAAGCTAAAAAATGCCCTGATTATATGTATAAGAGTTTTCTTTCTCCTCCTCACTTTTTACTTCAAATTCACTTTTCATCTCAAATTCACTTTTCACTTCATAGATTTCTCTGATTCTGGTAGCTTTGGCATAAAGCAAGTTTTTTTTTTACTTTACACTAAATCTTTACTATTATTATTATATTTGTTTAATTATTTAATTGATGTGGTTATAAATTAGATTATGTTTAGTGAATTAGATAAGCTTTAATGACTGATTTTTTTTAGTGAGTTACATAAATATTAATGAATAATGAATTATTTACATGTAATGTATATTTTTTTATTGAGTAGAATTGTATAATTACAATTTCATTAGGATTTTAACTATAAATTAATCAATTAATTAATTCACTAAAAAAATAAAAATTAATTTTTAAAAATTTTTCAATATGTCTGGTCGTAGAGCTTATGGTCATAGTAAACGACGCTCGTCCCCATGAGGCTCGGCTCTCCTTGCACCTCCGTAAGGGTTGCAGCCTGACACTGTGCCGTCTCACCCCTCCCACACTTCACCGACTCTGAAGGCGGTTGTCCCTGTGACCCCCGAATTCAAATATCACTCACGTATAACTTCTCCTGTAAGTGATACTTAAACCCAGAAATCAAGTTTTTATTTAAAAATAATAATATAAGACATACAATCAAAGATAAAAATTGAAGGACATAAAATAGCAACCTCATTTTCATAAACATTACACAAAGTTTACACAGCATGTTTTGTATCCAAAATAAAGTTTACATCCGGCCTGGGTTATAAAAGAAATAAGAAAACAGAAATTTCCTATTTCTATAATAACTTGCCCAAAAATACATTTCATGTTAAATGTATGCCAATATAGTCATGTACAAAGTAATAAAAACTCTAATCCAAACAGTGCACCGCACACCTCGGTCCGTCTCTTTAACAACTCTGAAAATCCGAGCAATAGCACACTGTCTCTAACAAAATGGAACTTCTTAAATACGTGCCGAGCGATACAGGCAATAATTGCGTGAGTTATAAACTCAGTAAGTAACATAACCATATTTGGTCGACTTCATTTAAAATCACACCATTCACATCAAAATTTCAATCCAAATCATTACATAATAGCTCTTCATTCTTTCCAACGTTTATACCCAATAAACTTCGGATTTGTTTAG
>CANYCX010287224.1:0-13848 GCA_948193385.1 Breynia disticha f. nivosa
AAAGAAAATGCAGTCCAACTATATTTCAATTACCGGATAAGACGACCATGTCCTTGGCAGAGAGACCTTTGGCTTGAAATCTATTGATAAGGTTACTAAGGGTAGAAGTGGGAGGAGGAATGACACCACTATTAGCAGCACTAAAGCTGGCTGTCTTGGAGTCTCTCCTTCCTAGTTTAACTTGCCATGATCGACCTCCAAGCTGCAATCAACAATATATATAAATCACTTCAGTCGTCACGATCTTGAACGTAGTTATTTACTCATGTCGGAATAAGTAAAACTCACAATAAAAGTCGAGTCTCGAGCTGCAATGGCTAAGATATCGGCACATGAAACAACACCAGGGCAAACTTTCTCGACTTTGGATTTGATATCAGCAACAACATTAAAACCTCTCACAGAATTATTATTGGGACCTGCAGTCTGCTCTCCCCTGAACGAGGAAGTGTCGGCTAGAAGTATAGACCCATCACAACCCTGTTAAACAAACTAAAGTGTTACATAATAGTTTTTCTCTTTTTTCTGACTGATATTAAAAAATAAAAAACTTGAACAGAAAATCTAATTATGTAAAAGGCATAATAGTAGGAATGCGACGTGAAAAAACCCAAATTACACATTCAAATTTTAAATGGAAAGTTATCAACTAAAAATGTTTGAAAAACACAAGTATATACTAATAATAAAATTGAAAACTGAAATAATGTTTGGGCACATGGTCCTACATTGACAAAGCAGTCATGAAAATGCAGCCGAACAAGAGAAGCTCCCATCCTCTTCTCTTTAGAAATGGCGGATTTAACAACTGCCCTCACTGTGCTGAAAACATTTGGGCAGCTTTTGGCGTAATAATTTGTGGTTAGTTGAGCTGAAGAGGTTCCTGAAAACACTACAACTAAAGCCAAAGCCAAAATGGCTTTGTAATAAGAAGCAACAGTAGTCATTAATGCCTATAATTTCTCACAAATGGGCAAAAGATTTCAGTACAAATCAGATGGAGTGTGGTGCTGTGAAACTTGTAGTCGTTGTTGGGGTCTATTTATAAGTGTGTGGGATGGAAGTTTCTTAGGGCAATGAGCAGGTAACCTAATATTTACGACTATTTAGTACGACCTACGTTATGAATGCACTAGAAATTCTATCCCGTCGACTAATAGTTTTATTACTAATATTTTCTCATTCAACTATTTTTATTAGGAATTATAATTTTTGAAATGATAACATAATTTATACAAATGATATGATGATATAGATGCGACAATTTTAAATTTTTTAGCGGGCCAAGATATGAAGAACTGCGACACAACATCCGGGAGACCATAACTTTTGATTGGGGAGAAGTTTCAGAGTCCATAATATGTCTAGTCAAAGCTTGTGACTCGAACTACAATCTGTATCGGGTTACTTGTACCGACCCACTTTGAAGCTCAAATAACACTGTTTAGACGAGTTTTGGAGACCCAAAATTTTTTTTTTCATAGTTATTTTTCTTTTTGGCTTTTTATCATTTGGTCTTTAAACTGTACAACTTTGTTTTGATGACCGTTCTGATCATCACAATATTGCAGCTATATTTTCTCTCTCAAAATGTGTTTTTGGATACCTCATTTTTCTGATATTCAGTGAGTCAACAGACTTATCATTTATATTGCTATTTGTCGTTTGAATTTAATTTTTATAATATTTATATTATAATATTAATATTTAATTAAGAATAACATGAAATAATTATAAATAGCATGACTTGTCGGCCCTATATTTTATAAAGGGAAAAAACTATGGAAAATGTGAATTATTGCGGTGAGGTCAAGTTAAATGAATGATTGATAGAAAAAAGTAATCACGTTTAAGTGACTGAACCCTTTTGTTTTTTGTCTTCAAAAAGTAATTGGAGTAGTCGAAAAGTTGATGGAGGAAGGATTGGAATATGTGGAGTGGAATTTTGAATTTTATTGCATAATCTGAGATATGCCAGCTACTGTAATTATACCCCATGCATGCACGACAAGACATATGAGAATAAACAACCTCGAGATTCATTGGTCCTTTGACTATTCAATTTTATTTTTTTCTCTAGATTTTTCTATACTTTTTTAACGAATTTTAGGAAAACAATCGAACTAACGCATAACAAACCAACATGTTAGAACCTGTGTGTCTTCCCTAACATCATTAAGAATACAAGAATCAAACTCATGTTTTTATTGTGTTGTTTGACCCTTTTGACCGTTGCGTCATTGACAAGAGTATTTTTCAATATTTCTATTGAGGTTTATATAAAAGTTGCAAAGTCAGAAGTTATTTGGTAGAAGCTGCCTAATTTGCTAGCTAAATTTTCTTTCAATTATTTGACCGGCAAGGATAACACTAATCTAGTTGGATTGTGTTTTTTGAGGAGAGTGTTTCAAACTTACACAACTACTACTATTTTTTTTGTTCAGAACCACCCGGTGTCCCCGACACATTGGCCGAGACTAATCCAGGCTCGCTCTGGAAGGCAATGGAGCTGGCCCAGGGAGATTTTGCGCTCAGGGGGATTCGAACCCTTGTGCGATCGAACCCACTGAGGTGCCCGCGCCATTGGGCTACCCCTCTTGGGTTAGCCCAAGAGAAAAAATGTTTTATATAGACATCAAAGTAAGCGGTATGATTTGATATCTTATGGACCCGAAACTCATTTAGATTAAAGTTATGACGTCAAAAAATTCTGTCGCACTTCTTCGCATTCCAACTTGCTAAGAAATATATATTTGTTTAAATTCAAATAAAATATGAAAACTACATATTAATAAAAAAAATCATATATGTAATCGAATTATTCATGAATATTAAACGACCATGTTAGCGAGCTTTTGAGCCGGGTAACATCCGGTTCAGACTCGGCTCATTTAACTATTCGTGTCTAATCTTTTATTCACGAACAAAATTGATCTAAAATGAACCGAACTCGAATAATTTTTTATCAAGCCTAGCTCAAAGAGCTCGCGAGCAATCTTTTCGTTTATAGCAGCCAAGGTTTTGCACTCGATAGTGAGATAGTTGATGTGGTCAAATCAATAATGAACTTCCTATCTTGCGCAAAAGAAAACAAAAAGCGTGGTATTTTGAAATTCATGCATGAGGTAGGGATTTTCTGAATCCACGTGCTTAGGATACGTACTCTTCTTGAACAATGGAACACAAACTGTCCTTAGGAATTAGGAGCTTCAAGATATCACCGTCCAGATTCTCTATATACCAGTCTGAGTTGTGGATGATCAGATCGATGAAGACATCTTTGATCGATTATTAAAAAAAGAATCAGAAATAGAGAAACATAATTGAGTTATATAATTGAGCGTGGGACCTTGTAAAGAAAGATTATCCCACACGTTAATGACCAAGTTCTGTTCATTATTTTTCTGTGGTGAACATTCAGATAAAGCTTCAATTCATGAACGTCACAGAAAATTCGAACGAAAGCCAAAGCTTGTAAAGACAAACCCTACATTTGGCATGCAATGTTGTGCTAACAAATGTAAAGCATTATCGTGAAGGCTTTTGGAAAGATGACCGACACACAAGAAGACTAATAATAGTTCATATTGGCTCCATAACAGAAGAAAGCAACGTAAAATGTAGATTTTTTTTTGGTAATCAAATTTTAGGTAAGGAGCTAGGCTAGCCCACGGGCCAAAGGCATGGAGCATCATTTCGGATAGCCTGGCGAACCAGCAGACCAGCGGGGCTGTATGCTTTGATGTGATGCAATGTCGTGTGGTTTACAGTGATAGTAGATAAGCTGTTGGATCAAATAATACACTTAGCTTTCATTAGTCAAGTTATAATTATAGCTTAATATTGACTTTTACCTAACAAATTTGTTAATTAATTAACGAACACTGAACCACAGTATTTGAAGCTTAATTATATTTGAGTAGGTCTGGTTAGCTGATCATTAATGACCATCCATGATCATTTTTTTAAGAGAAAAAATTAGTTATTATTGTTTCTAAAAGAAAAAATTTTCTCTTATAAAATTACTTCCTCTGCCGTATATTAATAGACAATTTTAGACAATCACAGATTCTAAAATATTGTCTATCAAAATGGGACGAAGAACAGCGATATTGAATGTGATTTAAAGAAGAACAAAAGTAATTTGCTTTTGCTATTGTATTGGATAGCTGTATAGAAAGTCAGCCATGTCCTAACTTCAGTCAATTTACGCATCTTAGTTTAGTTTGAGTTGATTTAAATGAAAATCCTTAGAGAAATTAGTTATATTTCATAGGACAAACCATTATCTTGACTTTCTATTATCGATAATATTATTTGTGTAAGAATATGGCTAGCTTGTCTGTGAACAATTATTTCTTAAATATAAGTTGGTGTATATGCATGTGATTCAAATATTTAATGTGTTGCAACTTCAATGTTTGTTTATCTGTCAATTGTCTTTGTAATATTAAAATTTCTGAATCAAATTTTGATTGTTCGTTTCAGATCATACTCATATTAATTTGAAATTCAGGTAAACTTGTAATCAAAACACAATTTTTGTCATTGAGATTCCCAACCATATAACTATTTTGAACAATATTGAAAGCACATATATCTAGTATTGTATTCGGGAAGCTTTAGAAAGATTCAACAATAGTATTGTATCCAAAATCTTAAGATATTAAGTTATGAATAAATATTATTTATATTTTTTTACATATGCCACAAATTATCGAAATGAATCACATTTACTTCTAAATCGAACTCAAATAATGAACATTGTTTCGAACTATTTCTTCACGGTAATCTCCTAATAAACGTCTCTAATAACGAAAACATAAACACTTTTGTGTAGGAAACAAAAAAATAAATTAAGGCAATTAGCCATGATGTCGAAGAGATAGTTAGACTAATGACGTATTCCATGATGAATTAGGGTGAGAAGTTATATCCCAAAAGATTTGTAGTTCAAAAAAGGAATTCAAAGAAAAAGTTAGGTTTAATATCAGAAATTAAATATTTGCCTTAGCCAGGAAACTTCAATTTTTGGACAGAAACTTAGACAGGAAACTTCAATTTTTAGAAATTTCAAATGCATCATTTTTTGGTTTTAGCCACGAGGTATCCTGTGCACCTGAGACTAATCATCGTTCGAGCCGGGTAGGATCACAACAACGGCAAAACTCTCATAACCGAGTTTTAACGCAGATGCGTACCCAGTACTCGAACTTGAGATCACCAGTTAAGCTAGAACAACCTCACGCAAGTTAATCTACGCGCTCTATAGTAAATGCTTACTTAAGATAACGTGACAGTTACAAACAGTTGAAGTTCCTGTAAAATCTGAGTCTGTCAATGTCTAACTTAGATGGTTTGTTGATCCACCAGAATCCACTTGCATATTGGTGCATTTTGAGTACCGGCATTGAGGCTAACAAATATCTCACAGATTCTTTTCTTTAGACGAGAGCAAAAAACATATCGTTTAAACTTCTCTTCTTGGATAGATCAGACTAGAACTTGAGACTCACTATGATTCAAATATTTTATGTATTAGGTCAATTATATATAGATTGTTTAAAACAATTATTAAATTTACATATAAATGAATGATTGTTTATAACGAATAAGGATGTAAAAGACAGTAGAAAATGTGGTCATCTCTTATCGTATTGCCTCCTTCTATCGTATCATCCTCTTTTTTATTGTCGGTACAAGAGAGTAAAAAGGATAATGTGTTAATTTATATATTCTATATGCAACGAAATTTTTTAACTTAAATAACTAAGTTTCTTATTGTAAGAGGAACAACAATTAGGAATGGTGGCGATGATAATTGTCAAATCATCCCCACAGTTGGAAATAGAAAAAGGAACTGTTTGACTATGACTTAATCTTTGTATTATATTTATAAGGCTAAATATATTGAAATTTGATATTTTATTTGATTAAGTTTTAAATTAATATTAATCTTTTGGATTTTTCATAACCATTTTCACCAACTAGAGTGAATGAACACCTTTGACTTTATAATAGATTGGACCTTACAAAAACATTATCTTTTTTGTAAAAAAAAAAACATATCTTTAATATGGGGTCTCTTAAATTTAATGTATTTATTATTTGGGATTTAAATGTGAAAATTAGTCATTTTAGTTGCTCATCATAATCTTCATCACTATGACCATTAAGTATATCTCGTTTTCAAAATCTTTGTAGATTTTGTTGGCGAAAAGCATTTTTACAAAAACCTCTCAGCCATCCAAGGGAGTTGCAACTATTGTTTGGCTCTAAACGAAAATAACTTCAGTTTGATAGCATCATCGTGAGCGCTGAAATACAAGAAGACCGAACTAGTCGCCACTTCAAGATAATAAAATTTCAGGCATGTTGGAAATATTAATAGGATACATGCGTAATTATGAAGTTGTGGAAACAGTATTTTGGTATGTTTGGTTTTTGGTTTGATAAGTTACAGTACATCTTCCTCATCTCTTAACTTATTCGATCAGGTTGTTGAGCATGAATGATCAATCCCACCCATGCCATGCATACGAGTGAGAGAAAAGGGGTAAATGAGTTGGTCTAGATTTTGCAATGAGTGTTATTCGATCATTTCATAAATTTTGTTAAGTTTGCTAAGCAGATATTTTAGTGACAAAAGAATGGAGCAACTATTTTTGAAACTCAGACTCACACTACCATGGATTTTATGAGAATTCTCCGATATTTCTCAAATTGATTGCCTAACTAATCTTCAACTTTTGTATAAAAGTCAAGCTGAAATTATGCGTAGCTCTAACTAGAAGTGTCCGATTAAATCAACCGAACCGATCGAAACTGAACCAAAAAAACAATTTGGATCGGTTATTTATATTCTTCGATCGGTTCTGTTCGGTTTTGCAATAAATTTCTTTTGGATCCGGTCGGTTTGGTAAAAACCGAAAACCTACCAAAAGCCGAATTTTTTTAAAACTAACATTTTCTTGTATATGAATACTCAAAATGTTAAAAAAAATAATTATAATGAATCAAATGACTAATGAGTAGAGAAATTGTTATAACTACTAATATAATGTTGAAACGATGTATCTAATTAAAAAATATTAATTACAATAACAAAAATAAGTAATACCATAAATAAAAAAATATTTCCAGTTAACTGACCGAATCAAATCGAAAAATTCAGTTTGGTTGAATTCGGTTATAGTTTTTATTCGGATCGATTCGGTTTTTATTTTTTCAAGAAATTCGATTTTCAATTCTTTTAGTTCGATCACCGAACCCGACCGAACCGACTGAATGAATACTCTAACTCTAACCATACTTAAACAACTTTTTATCCAACTCTAAGTTGGTTATGCATAAAAAGTATGTGGATAATTCTATAAAGTTCTATTGCTGTTGGTACTAGTTGTTACTCTTATCATTCTAAATTTCGATTTAAATTTACAGATAATATTTTTAAATATATTTTTTATTATATAAATAATTATATATATATATATCACGTATTTTTCAAAATTCATCTTTAACCTTCTCATATTAATAATATTTTCATCTTTTTAATTCAAATTTATTCATCTAAAGTTTTACACAAACCTTTTCTTATATATATCGCCAATATAAGACTCAAACGCCAAATTATTTACTCATCTTTTTCTCTTTTCATCTTATACTTCTTTTACAATCATTTTTGTTTCTATTGTTTATAATTTTTTGTATAATTTATTTTATCTATATTCAGCATAGCATATTTTATATTATTTCAAATGGTATATAAATCCTCATCTATCGGTTGAGCAATTTATTGTGCAAAATCGAGGTTTTCAATCGATTACCATGCTTTATTATGCCAGACCGAGTTTGAACAAATCAGAATCTAGTATTGTAGACCTGTAATTGCTGTCAATATTTTTTAGATCAAGCCGAATGTAATGTAAATGATGCTGCAAAGTGTGCAATTTGATAACTTGCAAAATGAGAACGTAAGGGTGGACTTGGACCAGGGCCAGTGGAAGCCTGTGCCCCCACCAACCCAATGAAACTCCTGTATATGGGGTTTCCAATACTTTTTTATCTCACTCTGCTTTTACCTTTAGCTTTCAAAACATCTTAACAATGGTGCTCCCAAAGTCATGCTCTTCCATAAGAGCAGATGAAGCTGACTCAAAAGAGAAGTTTAAGAAGGCTGAGGTAAAAAATTAAGAAGGTTACGAGGCTTACTTTGTTTGGTCAGTCACGGATTTAAGTTTGGTGGGGTTAAGGAGAGTAGGAAGAATGTGGTAGCACTTGTTAATGAGAGAGTTTATGTTAAAAGTAAAAGTAGATCGAATAAGTTGAGAGATAAGGAAGATGTAGCGTAAGTTATCAAACTAAAAAAGCAAACATACCAAAATATTTTTTCCACAACTTCACAGTTACAAATGTGTCCTGTTAATATTACTAACGTGGCTTAAATTTTACTATCTTGAAGTGGACTAACTGGGTCTTCATGGTATTTTAGTGCCCCGCTAAAAAATAGAGCTCCATCTGTCATTGTGAGAACTCAAATTCTCACTTCACAAATTTCTTATTATTTGCGATGCATTTAAGATAAATGAAGTTTCAGATGATGCCATCGAGCTGAAGTTATTTCCGTATAGAGCCAAACAATAGTTGCAACCTCCCTTGAATGGCCGAGAGATTTTTGCAAAAAATACTTTTTGTCAGCAAAATTACAAAGATGAAGAATGATATTTTTTATTTTGTGTAACAGGATATCCTACTGTTATATAATACATGCGAGCGATTCAAGTAGTTTATCGAAGAAGTGGCACCATACTTATTTAATTTGTAAGTATTTACTATGAAATTCAATATAATTTTACAATGAATTTTATCCTAAATTTTCAGGCTTCAACACTAAATTTTCCAAAAAATTTCTCAAAAAATATTTTTCCAACGAATTGTCGTTTTCTTCAAAAGTTATTGACACAATTCGTCTCTTCCGATGACATTTCTCATAAAATTTGTCGAAATTTATATGATTGATTTCTGTGGGGTTTCGCTGGGAAACGACTCATTGTTTCTGCCGTATTTTCTGCCGTGAGTATTATGTAAATTTGAAGTTAGTTGTGTAGTCTGAAACATTCTGGGGTGTTTCGTTTGACAATTAAAGAAGAAAATAATTTTTAATGAAGCTCCAACCCAAGTCAATGCATGATGTGAAGCATTATCATTGCAATTTGAAGTTTTCATATTGATTCATAAGAAGCCATTTGTTTTATCCTACTGCATGCTGCCATGATCTGAACTTGTTTTCTTTAATTTTGTCAACTCTTTAATCATGTCCATTTGTCATAACCAAACGGGCGACAGTCTCACTCACTTGATTGAAGAATTCCCAGAAACGACAAGGTTTAATCTTAATTTAATCAATTAGATAATCACCATTACAACTGCACAATTCATTTCTTGAGGCCTATGAGCTGTTTGGAAAATTTCAAAAGGTTGTCTAATTAACAAACTCGAACGTGTAGCTGTGTTGCAATTTTTTTTATGTTAAAAATAAGCTAAAAATGATCAACCAATCGTGCCAATCACTTCATGGATCCTAAAACATGCGGCGAATTTGTATTTGGTGTAGAAAGCACCCACATCACTTGTTCTTGCTCAGATGAACAAGGAAACAAAAGAAACTCTCTTGCTGCCACGAATGTGGCTCTAACAGAATTATTAAACACTAAACAAAAAACACACAAGTGGAACTGATATCATATCTTTACTTAAAACCTTGTATTAAATTATGAGTTCACATCACTGAAATTCTCTCACTTGTTTATGAGACTTTACGATTTTACAACCATATCGCAACCCTCGTTAGCATTGTTTGAGTTATATAATCATGAATGTGTTTTGACATTGGTTTTTTTTTTTTAATGTAAAACTGAATGAAATTGATAAATGACAACCTGTTATTATGAGGGGAATTAGTCCTAGTACTATCTCTACTAAAATGAAACACAAGGGAATCATGGACGAAGTCTCTTCGTGGAGCAAGCTATAATAATAAAATTTACAAAAGAAATCCATTAATTTAAGACAGGTAGCTTAATCAGGCTATAAATACATGTGAATCTTAATTCCTGAAATGTAGTCATTAATCACTGGATTCGTCAGCTTCATAACATCAATGGCTTCTATTAAATTTTCCATGTGTTTTCTAGTGGCATTTGTTGCTGTTATACTCCCCACAACTGCACAGCTCACACCTGATTTCTACAAGAAACTATGCCCGGCAGCATTGCCAGCAATCAGAAAGGTGGTCAAGAAGGCAATCTCGCGCGAGCCGCGCATGGGAGCTTCGCTTCTTCGCTTGCACTTCCACGACTGCTTTGTAAATGTAAGGTTATTTGCTGCTGTTTTAAAATGTGTATGGAATTGCAGAAACTGGAACATGAGAGAAAATATGTTTTGATTGTAATGGCAGGGTTGTGATGGATCAATTCTTTTGGACGACATTGGTAACTTCATTGGTGAAAAAACTGCTTTACCAAATGTAAATTCTGTCAGGGGATTTGAAGTGATCGATGAAATTAAAGCAGCTGTTAACAAAGTTTGCCGTGGCAATGTAGTTTCTTGCGCGGATATCTTAGCTGTTGCAGCTCGTGATTCCGTATCCCTGGTAATAACCAAATAATTTCGTTTAATGAAATACCAATTAACTTATATAAGCCCTAGGATAGACATCATTATGAACTATGTGCTATTCTTGTATTTATCTGATGTGTTATGTATTTCCGATAGTTGGGAGGTCCTTCCTACAAAGTCTTGCTAGGCAGAAGAGACGCGAGAACTGCAAGTCTCAGCGACGCAAACAACAATCTTCCTCCCCCATTTTTCAGCTTCTCACAGCTTCTTTCAAACTTCCAAGCTAAAGGATTAAACCTGCTAGACCTTGTAGCACTCTCAGGAGGCCATACACTCGGGCTTGCTCATTGTACAACTTTCCGTAATAGGATCTACAATGACAGCAACATAGACCCTACCTTCGCTGCCTCATTGCAGAAAAGCTGCCCGAGATCCGGAGGAGACAACAACACTCAGCCACTTGATGCAACATCAAACAGATTTGACACTGCATACTTCAGCAGCTTAATGTTAGGGAAGGGAAAGGGTTTATTGCATTCTGATCAAGAGTTGTTTAAGCGCGATGGCAGTGATAGTGATAAGCTGGTGAAGCTTTATGCTTCTTCTCCACGTCAATTTGGCAATGATTTTTCTGCTTCCATGATCAAAATGGGAAATCTCACGTCGCTCAACAGTAGTAAAGGAGAGATCAGATTGAAGTGCAGAAGAGTAAATTAGCTACGAATGCTTGTTCAAAGTACCTGGAGGAGAAGTGTGCTTCTGTTTAAATCAGAAATCTTTATTTATTTTTTGTTACATGTAATCCTTCCTCATTGGTTTCAATTGTTCTGTATTAATCCCTATCGTGTTAC
Organism: Breynia disticha f. nivosa; assembly: GCA_948193385.1. Taxonomy (NCBI): domain Eukaryota; kingdom Viridiplantae; phylum Streptophyta; class Magnoliopsida; order Malpighiales; family Phyllanthaceae; genus Breynia; species Breynia disticha. The sequence continues at coordinate 11,469 of CANYCX010287224.1, forward strand.
TGAAAAATTATTCGTTTCCCTACCAAATTATTGAGAAGTAGTCATTGTTTTTGTGACCATGTCGAGATGGCATATTTACTCCACTTATAAAAAAAACTTGGTATTATGTTTTCTTGGTGTTTGCGTCTTTTTAAAAAGTGACAAACGTCGTCTTTTCTTAACAACGAAAGTACGAACGAAGTTAGAAAATAAAATAAACCCGAGCGTGTCAGGAATTTAATGTTATTCCAAACAATAAAGAAAAATAAACGCAATGAGCAAAATCCGAAATCTGAACTCAAATGATTGATAAATGGAAAAATTAGGACGATCTTTTCCCATGGGTTCTTGACTCAATGAATGCAAATCGTCCAACCGAAAATAATAAATAACAAGAAACTAAAACGTAACAGTAAAATGTAAGGAAAAATACGAAACAAGGCTCCGTCATTGACTGAAAATAAAGTAGAAGCAAGGTCACTGTTTGATGTTTGATGAGTGATTTTTTTTCACGTTGAATCCTTGTATTTGTAGAGCCTTTGGCAAGGATTACTTTCCTTTGTCAGCAAATACTTTTCTTTGGCATCACCAAATATTCCCCTTAATTGATTTTGTTGCCTTTGAGAAATAAATCAAATATTCTCAAATATTTGATTTATTTTCCTTTTTGATATTTTGACTCCGTAATATTTTCTGCCTTTATTATCGAGATGAATTTCAACGATCGAACTCGTACAGTTAATTTGGTCTGCGGACCGGAATTATTTTTTGGGTAAACAATTGTCCTCTATACCAAAAAGCTTAAAGTATTTAAGAATGGCGTATTAATTGTTGAATAAAATGATGTATTCATTTATATGTTTTGATAATGTGCTAATTTGATAATATGCTAAATTGATAAATATGTTAAGAATTATATTTGTTTTGATATTGTGCTAAATTGAAAAATATGTTAAGAATTATTTATGTCTTGATAATATGCTAAATTGATAAATATGTTAAGAATTATATTTGTTTTGATATTGTTTTGATAAATATGTTAAGAATTCTATTTGTTTTGATATTGTGCTAAATTGAAAAATATGTTAGGAATTATCTGTGTTTTGATTATGTGCCAAACTGAAAAATATGAGAAAGAATTATTTTTTGTATGAATATTATTTTACTATTTATTGGATCGTAAAATAAGGAATTATGTGTACGTAAATGTTGATTTATATTCTGAATAATTATTATGTGAATTTATGAAAAATAGTTTGAGATTAAATTGTGTTTAAGTATATGTATTTTGATTGATTATGATATGAATAGTAATTATGAATTCATAACTGAAATGACACGTGAATAGTTAACAGTTTACATGCATGAATAGTACTCACGTGAATAGTAACATGCATGTGCAGTGAATAGTAACAGGCAGTGTTTATACCAGTTTTACGAAGTAAATTTCTTCACGAAAATAAGTCAAAATTTAGACACATTTTATTCCACAAATAAGAATAATTGTGACACATTTGGATCCACAAACAAGTATAGAAAATAAGGAAAATTACGAATGAAAGTGGACATCATGCTTATTGAGAAAAGTATCAGAATCTCGTTTAAAAACCCAGCTACAAAGATTGATGTCCTTGCTTGTTTTATGCAAGAATTAGTGGACACAGGTTGGAAGGAATAGATTCCTTCTTTTCATTTATGAATGCAAAGTTGGCTCCAGGAGAAAAGGTTCCAGAATGGAAATATTGAGTCCAGAAGAAAAGGCTACAGAGTGGAAAGGTTACAGAGTTTCTTTAGCTTATTAATGATAACATGTTTACACGATATTGTTTTGAAAAAGGAAGATGGAAGTAGGCTCCATTAAACACTTACCATATATTCTGGAACCACTTAACATATATTCTACAGGTAAGAAGAATAAAGGCTCCAGGAAATCATTAATGCTATATTGGCAGTCAAGGTTGGCAAACTCTTTATTGGTAGCATGTTTTCTGGATGATGAAAGCATAAGATTTGAAAATGAAAAAGCTCCAGAATCTCATCAATGGAACCATGTTTCCCGGATGATTCAAAGAATAAGGTATGGAAAAAGAAGAGGATCATGTTTTTGGTAATGGGACACCTAATGTGATCGAGCATCTTCTGATTTAAGAAATGGAGAATCATCTTTTGTGAAGTCTATAAATAGTTTGCCAAAAGAAGAGAGAAGTTAAGACACCAAGTTACAGAAAGACTTTGAACTACACTTAGCCATATTTGTACAACACTTCTCTGCAGAAACTAAGCTCATATACTTGTGTAACCTATAAGTTTTCTGTTGTATTTCCCTTAGAGTTGTGAGGTAGAACTTGAGCTGTAAATTAAGTTAAATGTTAGGTAGAACTTGAGCCGTAAATCAAGTTGA